>JAVSBS010028087.1:19939-35346 GCA_033124195.1 Coracias cyanogaster | reverse complement strand
ATCCTCCGCCTCATCCGCCTGTTGCTGCAGGCACTGGATCTTCCTCTTCACGGCTTCCAGGGAGCTCGGCGCGGCCAGGGGCGCGGGGAGAGGGCGTCCGGGCGGCGGTGCCGGGGCGGCTGGGGCTCGGCGGTGGCCGGCGCTGCGAGTCCGCGGTGAGGGCGGCTCTAGCCCGGCTTGCGTTCAGAGCCGCGGCCAGAGGAGCGCTCGCCCTCCTGGCAGTGCGAGCTCCGCTCGGCGAGATTCCCGCGCCTCGTGTTTCTGCCGGGGTCTGCCTGTGTAAGTAGCCATTTCAAAGCTGCTTTCCTTGCACGCTGGGTTTCCGGGGGCTGCTTCCAGAGGGTGCCGGAGGAGCTGCCTCGCTTTGCCTCGGTGTCTCACCAGCAGCGGTAGCTGCACGTAGCCTGAGCCGAGTCCAGCCGTTCGTATGAGAGGGCGAAAGAAGCCGGGAACTTTCCTCACGAAGAAGGCGAGTGGCAGTTGTTCTTGCTTTGGGCCAGAGCTGCGGGTCTGTCTCAGCACAGCGTGCAGAGCGTGAGCCGTGTTCGGCGTTCGGGTTTCTCTCTTCGAGCTGCCCTGTTTCTGGCTTTGCCGCGCTCTTTCCTGCGCTGAAGTTCTGGCAGCGCTTGAGCTGTCGGTGTTCAGCGGCCAGGCTGCCGGGCTGGACGCCGCAGCAGAAGGCAATCTCGCCGTTCCTTTTCTCCTACAGCTGTAGTCCACGTTTTTTTCAACCGTCAGTGTGTCCACACTTGTGAGTTTAAGAGCGCTTGACACACTTGCTATTAATTCATCCAAAGTGGTTTTTTTTCATGCTAGAAGCATGAACATTTTAGAAAACCTGGCAGCAATGAGTTCCACAGGTTAATAGGTTGAGTGGAAAAACTGCTTTTTTTTTGCTTCTTTTAAATCTACTGCCTGGTGCTGCTCAGTCCTTATGAAATGAAGTACACTTGTTCTCTCCCCACTATCTTTGGTATTTCAGGACTATTATTTTGTTATCAGTCTACCTCAGCTATCCCTTATTTCAAGGTAAAGAATTCTAAGCTTTTTAGTCACTTACTCTGTGAGAGTCCTTCTGTATCTCTTGCCAGTGTCATCATGTTTTTCCTGTATATTTTCATTCTTTCATGTTTTTTTAATCAAGGCATCAGCAAAACTGAGAGTTGTATTCAGTTGTATTGTATGTGCTAGCAGAGGTGACAGATTCGAGTTGGTGCATCAATGATGTGAAAATGGCCTACAAAAGTAATAGAAATATTTGTACCTGACTGTGTGATCAGCTGTTGAGGAATCAGTGCAGTTTATTTTTTTTTTAATCAGAAACCACTAGCTGTTAGTAGCTCAATACAAGAGTATCATGCCATGGATTAAACAGTCACCTAATGGGCTTTTTACTATTCTGTCAGTCTGCTGTACATGTTTCTCCTGTCTTCTACGGCAAGAGCAGGAAAAGAAAATAGCCCAAATTTGTCTGAGCTGTTTGTGTAACTGCTAGTGCACTCTTAGCAACTTGGTCTGTCAAGCTGTAGCTTGCCAACTCAGACTTGTTGTGTAAAATTTGTGATTTCTACCCATTTGATATCATCAGGGGTTTAAAATGAAACTTGATGCTGCTGAAGTTCATTACACAGCTGTAATTCTTGATGTTTTCTTTTCCATCACCTCTCTCCTAGGGAATCTATTTGGATAATAGAGTTAAGTAGGCTTGGAGAAGAGGCTGCCTTCTAAGGATAATAGTGCTGTACCATGAGAATTTTTAGCGAAGTTAGAAATTAGATGTCACCTGGTTTGGGTTATCTTATAGAAGCCTTCAAAGTGAGCACAGGTAGGAAACATGGATTATTTGTCATAATTGTGTCCTGAACATAGCTTGTCATGTTCTATCTAGGAGCAGGTCTGATCCCAGGTCTTGATGATGACTCTAGTCTGAAACAGCTTCATTGGAATTGAAGGAGCGATTTCTGATTCCTGACTCGAATTCTCAGAAGCAGTTGGAGGTGTTGCATGGTGCAAGATTTGTCTTTTCACAGACCGTACCACAGCTGCATCCAGAGCTCCAGCAGACTTAATTGCAGAAAATTAACTGGGTTGCTGATAGGCAGTGATGAGTTTTATGATTGCAGTATAAAACCTTTGCTTTTGCTGTAGAACACGCTGAATAACTGTGCTAGACAAATGTGCATTAAAGCAAGCCTGAAAGTAAACCAAAAATGAATGGAATAATCTTGAAGGCTTAGATTGGCCTGAGTGTGTGATTTTACGCAGACAATGACAGCAGAAAAGCTGGTTTTCCACATCGTAGTCTCAATTCTCTGTGATGTGACATCAGTTGTGTGATACTCAGGCCATTCACAGAGTCAGTTGTACTGAAAATGGAGGCGAAGAAGGGCTGGTCAGACACTTAGTGGTGATACTTCGGGTTTTTTTATACTTTAAAGATCAGGTTTATAATCTACAATTAAATGCAGTGTAGAGACTTTGATGGACTTTGAATTGTTCTGATGGTTAAGCACTTAAAAAAGCAGGAAACTCAAAAATCAACCATGCACAAGCGATTTCAACCGTGTCCCCTGTAGTGTTGTATTATCATAACAGGCTTCAGTTTTAGAAGGTTGTTATGTTTTTGCAAGCAGGGAAAAAATAAAAGCAGAAAAGTTACTATATCAGACCAGCTTCTTAAATAGTTTAGATCTTGCTGCTGTAGATAGGCAAAGATTTTTGTAGCTTTTAATTATGGAATGCTTGCTCATAGCGCTAGCTGGAGAATGTATTCTATGAAAAGTCTCATTCCCATAAGCAGGCACATAGACAGTTCAGTTATTAGTTCTTTTGTTTTCAGAAAGCAGCTTAACCTGATATAAATGCAGTTTGAAGGATGAATTGGGTAATTATAGAGGTAATTCCGTTATGAATGTATATATGGCTTAAATATGTTATCAGTAGACATGATTGCACTGCCGATCTATAGGGTGTTAAGTAAGAGTGAATTATTGCGTGCTTTGCATTTAAAGAACTTCTCTTGCATTCAGGTTAGTCTTTTACACTAGAAAATTCCATTTACATATATTAGATTTTTAGGGAGAATGCATGGTCTAGTACTTCATTTAGAAGATTAAAGGGAGATGTTAAGATAATTTTTAATAAAAAATGATCTGATGGGCACTGAATTTGGCATTGTATCTTACTCTAGGTAAAGGGACTGTGGCTGAAACTGCGTGCTTCAGCATTGCCTGATTATTTTTTTGTTTTGTTCTTTGTGTTACTTGACAGTAACAGATACAAATTCTGTAATTTAAAACAACTCAGTTATCTCCTCCTGGAATTCTCTGTCTCACTCATTTTTCTCTTGGGGACTTGTGAGTGTCATGTCACACATCAAATTTGTGTAGCTTTTCCCTGGAGGGTTACAGCATTCCCAGAGATGGGGCAGTGTTCATAATTTTGGTTGCTGTGAAACAATCAGTACTTGTCAACACCATCTACAGGCATCCATTAAGTATTTTTTTTAATGATAGTATGAAGTGTTAAATGTGGGGCTTCTTGGCAGGAGCTGTTCTTGCACTAAAATATTCCAGTGTTGATATGATCGCAATATGATCCTTGTGAGAGAAAGTCGCCTTATCTGTTCGTTAGGTGATATATGTGTGAGTTGCTGGAATGTGGGCTTCTGTTTTCAGCGCTGCTATTGACCCGCTATGTGCTGCTGATCAAGTCGTATGGGCATCTTTCTCCATTTCATTTATCTCTGAACAAGGCTTGATAATGGCAGGATATTGGCCAACTGTTAAATTGCCTGAAGATAATTTGCATTCAGAGTGCTTTATGCTTTTTAAAAAAAAAGCACTGGAATAAAAATACCTATTGTATATGAACAAAACCAAATTATGTGCCTTACAGGTTTATTATTGTGTTTCTTCAAATCACAGCTTAAGGACTTGCTTGCTGGCTATTTCACATCAATCTTATGCAGCTGCTACTTGGCATCCCACTTCAGTATTTATTTTGGTACTGGTTTTGGAATTTCCCTTCACAGGAAGATTCTGTACTCTTTATATGGAAAAATTTGTTTTTAAAAAAATGACTTTTTTCCCATCAGTTCTGTAAATTCTTTTCTTGGTAAGTGCAAGAGCTGCTATCTCTTCTTTAAAGCTCTGATCTAAGGACCAACACAGTCAAGGAAAAGGTTGTCAGTAACTTCAGTGGCTTTTGGATCTGGGCATTCCTGTGTGATGTGCTCTTGTCATTGGAAAGAATGACCACTGGTTTCAGCCGTGAAATCTCAGTGGCATTTTAAACCATTATTTCAGTATTTTTTAAAAGCCTGTCTGTTGATACGCTTGTGTTCACATGTAAGGAACTACTTCTGTGTATCTTCTGGTTTTACAAGCAGGCGGTGCTCTGTATTTCTCCAGTGGGACTAGCACTGTCGGAACTGCGGAAAAGTTCGTTCTCTGCTGGTAGAATAACTCAACAGAACACACAAATGCAACTGATCTCAGGCATTGGCCCATGTTCCTCATTTGCATTAATCAGCTGTTGTTAAACATGAAAATTTTAAAGTGTTGATATGACTGCAATCTTGGAGTCTAGCCCTGATGTGGAGCCCTCCTTTTCTCCAGCATTTTTCTATATCATCACTTCAGCACAACTGTTTGTCAAACAGAAGTTAAAATGAAATTGTTTCACTGGGAACAGGGGGTGCCCTGCAACATAAGAATTGCGAATATTGATGAACACAGAATCAGATTGACAAGTTATAGTGGATGTATAAAGGAGCAGGGAGGGAGGCTTTATCAGTATAGATATATTTAACATCTTCATCTGATTTTTGGAAAGAAATGGCTAAGCTTCAGAGATCTGGAAAAAATAGAGTTTACTGATCAGGTGGTGACATTCAGCAAAGTCACAGAAGCTGCATTTGTGTACTACCAGGAGGTCGGTCTGCCCCAGAATCATTAGATTGGCTTACTCATCCTGAAATGCTAAAATGAGTATATCTGTCTTCATGCTTTTGCAGCCCTTAGAGTTTGCAGTCTTATCTTTGACAGCACAAGAGCTAGTAACTTTTTCTTCTAATGGGAGTTACACTTGTTGTGTAGTCAGTTCCTCGGACTGCGGCCTTTGGGAGACTCTCTAAGTACCAAAAAATTGATGTTTAAGTTACAGGACTTTGTAGATAAAATTCAACCCTTTGCAGAGGACCCGTTTGTTCATAGCTGGTCTGTATTCCCCTTCCTTTAAGACTGCTATAAACTCACAAGTTATACGTAGCTCTATGTGATTAAATGTAGAGAGAAATACAGTTCTTCAGAAAGCTACATTCTATTGCATTTTGTTGATTTCACTTTGCCTGCTTAATTGTGCTTTTTTCTTAAACCCGAACTTCTTAAAGTATTAACAATAAATAGGAGAAGAATACTCCCTTTTTGTTAAATTCAAGGGATAACTGTTGTAACAATGGAAGTTTCAACTGCTGAACTTTTTTCACCTCTGCCTGAGAATTGTGTTGACCTCTTCTTGTATGGGAATGAAGTTTAGTAGAGAAATCTGATAATGAGCAGAATCTTTACAAATTTCTCTCTGTCATATAGAAACAGGACTGATGTGACACCTTGGACCTTGCTTGCCTGAGAGGTAGGATAAGGTCTGTCCTTTGTGAGTGCGTGGACTAGTGAGATAAAAGAACAGGAGGAGAAGGGTACTCAAATATTTGTTGTGAGACTAAGGATACTGTCCATAAGTTGCATAGAAGTAGCGTGGTTTCCTGTTCATTGCCTTTTATGTGACTCATGATACCCAAGTTCGAATATGTTTTCTCTGCCTTTGTTTTGGGAAGGGGATGGATAAAGAAGCCCTTTCTAAAAGGCCTTTTCCATGAAAGCTGCATCTTGGTGAAAAACATTTGTTGTGCCTGGCCTGGCTGGATCAGCACTTGGGTATGTGTGAGCATGGAGTACTACTCCCCAGGAGAAAAACGTCACTTAGATACTCGAATATCCTATGACTAAACTCTGTAATCCTGAATCAAGTGGATTCCCCTGATACTCCACTTGGATTAGCTGGAGAGAAGTGCATGGAAGGACAAACCTATCCCTAAATGGCAAATTCAGCAAAGCTGTTGACAGTCTGAGAGTAAATGTTGACTTGGAAAGTTTTTGGGTGTTCTGGATTTTTTTTCCATGGTAAAGGTGATTACTGTAGTCCTGGGTCCTGGCTTGGTGACATCAGGCTGTTACTAGCTGATTCTATCTTATACTTGTTTTTGTTTGGTTATTTTTGTCTAAAACATGGAGTTTCTACGAAAGTAAAAAGAAGAAATTATTTTGCTTATCAGATTGGCAAAGATAAGCAAGAGCCTGTCCAATCCCACCCTGTGTAATTACAATAAAATGACATCCCATGACACAAACTGCCCAAAGAGTAATAAATTACACAGAATGGATGCAATTGCTTAATCTGGCAGCGCTCAAAGCTGTCTCATTTTCTTGTAGTTCCATGGAGCTACATCCACTGGGGAAGCCAGTGTGGAACAGCAGGCAAAACTCCTCGCAGATCTTCAGGATCTGTATGTGGAATTTAAGCACTTAACTAGAACAGCATAAGGGTTTAAAAGAATAGAGTATGTTAACCATTAACTGTTAGTATTGTTCAGCTTTGATGGCCCAGGAAATACGGTTCATGTGTCGAAACATGGAGATTAAGGCAGCATGTCAGTTTTGATTTTTTTTTTTTTGTAGTGATAAACAGCCATTTAAAATGTAATTTCCTATACTTCTGCAGACATTGCTTCTACTTGTTAATACATATTGCACATCAAAAAGACTGTATCTTTTTTCTTATTTCCTTTATTTTTTCTTCACACTTCAGGAATTTGCTCACATGGGCATTAAGGAGTTTGGAGGACTTGTGTTGCTTCTCATAGGAATGTTTGCAATTTTGCAAGATCTGGTTCAGATTTATTACTTGGGCACTGTCAGTGCTGCTGTAATTAATCAGTTGTCATAAAGCTGTCCCTTCTGCCTGTATTTGTTTCTGGCCAAATTCACCACATCAGGGCTGAATGCAGAGTGATATTTTGTGAGCTTGTTTAAAGTTTAAATAATAGTAAATAATTATTTTAAACAAGAAAAAAATGCCTATGCAGATTTCAAGAATATGAGCATGAAAGGGACAAAATATCTTTGCTGCTTTCATACTGTTAGAATTGGACAGAAACTGATCTGACTTCTTTGGAACCGCCCTGCTTGTGATTAAATTGTGATTGTTTCTACTGCTCTGAAATGGACGAGAGGGAGAAACTGTTTCCAGTTTGCTGGCAGTTGAGGATTCAGAAAGGTAGGGTTTGTTTGTTTCTGCATTTTGTTTTGCTGTTCTCCTGAAGTTGTGTCAGAAGGGCTTTTCAAAACTCTGGGATTAAAAAAATTCCTATTTACTCAGACCATACAGATTTTATGCTAACCTGGAGTGTCAAGCAGAGCCCAAAGAGTACCTTTGAGTTGCATTCCTTACAGCAGTCTTCACCTGTCTCCGACAGCGAGTACTCAAGTAGAAGACTGGAAGTCACTGTATAAAGCCCTACTCTTCTAACTTCGAGCAGTATGCACAACAGCAATAGACTCCAATTAAAAAAGCCAAACAAACAAACATAAAAAACTCGGTCATGTTTTTTTAAAGTTCACCATCCATCCATCTTGTGTGCTCTGCCTGTGGCATAGGGACTATTTAAAGCAGCAGCTGAAGTCTACAGTGCTGGAGGAGCTACTCGGTTTTCTTTGCCAGCACTTTGTAATTGGCTGTTCTCTTGTTTACATTTTAAGTCCCCATTTTTCAATTTGTAGACACATTAATATTTTGCCTGAAGCGTTAAGTGATGGCAGGTGAAGGTCAGAGCACTACAGTAACTTACCCGCAGGCACAAATAGGTTCAGGCTTTACTGCCAAGAGATGACCTTTGGTTTCTTTTTACCTGACGTAATAAGGACCGTATTTAGAATTCTTCACTCTTTCTTTACTTAGGCAAGGTCCCAGCCACTTGAATAGGTTTGCTTGAGCAAGAATGGTTACAAAAGTTCCCTAAGCATGGTCTGATTATGCCAGAGGTTTCAGCATTGTAGTTGAGTTCAATAAACTGAATTAGATTTGGCATTTATTGTGCTCAGAGAAGAGAAGTGAAAGGTGAGAGTGGATTTTGTTGTGATTTACATGGCTGCCAAGTCTGGAACTACTACTAAGTACTGTTTCTAAGCTACATCTGATCAACAGAGGTAGTGAGCGAAGATGCTTATAGGTTGCAATATTTGTTATATATAGGTAGAAAATAATACTTTAATTGAAGTCATCATGGATTTTAGATACAGCTTGAAGGCTGTGTATGTTGTCTGCGGGTACATTTGTGTTGTGGTAGTCATGCTTTCTCACTCTTTGTATCCTGCTCATCTAGGTATGCTGTGAGATGCAGAATCTCCCAAAACTAAGTCAATAATTTTGCCCAAACTGCTGTGTTGCAAGATGGGATTGCAAAGAAGCAATTTTATCCTGAATAAAGTAGTGCATGGCTAAGTGGGAAGGCGGGATAGTCACCTTTTTACTGTACTGCTGGTTTCCACTGTTTAGTTAAAAACGGGATTTCCATTAACTTGCCTCTCTTTGCAAGCCTATGCCGGAGCTGTAGAGAAGTGTGGTATTTCTTGCTGTTTTTTCTCTTCAACCCTTCTGACTTGTGCTGATGGGAGAGTGGGTACCTTCGCTCCAATGAATGTCTTTGCAAGTACAAAAGCTGATTTGGTTCTTTCAGATTCAGATTATACAGTGAGGTCTTAGACCTACTGTCAGACAAACCTCTCTTGAAAGCAGTATCAGGTTTACTTACAGGCTGAGGAAAGACTCAAGACTAGAACCTAACCTGGAAAGAGTGACTTCAAGTTAAAATGGAATCCAGTCTTCCTGACCGGTTAGTTTAGGTTTTTTGCATAACGCTATTATCAAGGGTGACAAGAGTTGTTAGTAATTCTGTGAGGTTAGTATCTTTTATCTGTCAATAAACCATAAACTCATTCTTCACAGGCCACTGGATGGCACCTGCCAAACTATATATTTCCTAACAGGGAGATTTTAATCTGTAACAACTGAAATGCTTCAACTTTGCTGCTCAGTGATTGATAGTCTGAGATTCCTTGAATGTATGATTATCTTCGTGTTTTTGTGTCAAGGACTAATATCTCCTGTAGGAGTGTAACAGTTTATGCAATTTACATTAGATGAACTCAAATACTAACTGTCGTCTAGACCACCAGAGCACATGAGGCATAGCAGCAAGACAAGATTTGTAGGATATCTACAATCACTTTCAAACCGACATGGTAAGAATAAACAGCTCTTATTCCCCACCCTTAAAGGATCTCGCAGTTCAGTTTTGAAGTGCTGGAGGCTGAAGGGCTCACCACATAGAGGTATGATTTATACAAGTGTTAGGAATATTTCTGGAAGTCTGAACTGAACCTGAACCTAGTAAGGACTTCAGGTGTCAGTCTCAAGGGGTAGAATTGAGAACGTAAATTGTTTCTGGGATTCTGAACGTGTGAATTTTACGTTTGTTCTGTTCTCACTAATTCTGAATCTTCATTTCTCTTTCTTAAAAAGACATAATGATACTGTTGCTTGTCATCCTTACTAATTGAAGTTGGGTAACTTAGTGTTTTCCTTTTTGTCCCCATTAACATCTTATTGTAGAGAAGGGATGCACATCTGCAAGTGTACCTCTTTAAATGGTAAAGGCTTAACAGCACCGTTGGCATCTGATGCCGCTATCCTGATTGCCGATCCAGTTTTGTAACCGTGAACTTCTTATAAGATTCTGTGTATATCAAGCCCAGAGGATAAGAATATTCAGTGTCTATGTTGTAACTGTACTAAAATTTTAGCACAAATAAAATCCAAATTTTCTTGGGGGTGAAAGCTAGATAGAACTCTGAAATGGTTCTCCAGTGTGTTCTGAGTGATACCTGTTTTTATTTGCATGCAGAATGTAATATTTGCAATAGAGTTACAAGATTGCCCTCCTTGCAGTTGGTTGTCAGACATCAACTGATAGTTTATTGTTTCATGTTGGGTTTAAATTCCCCGGTATTCTTTTTCAAAATTGTCAAAGAAGTACTTAATTTCACAGTGCTCTTGCAAGAGCATTATGTAGGAACATAAAAGAAAACAATAAACCTTCAAATTCCACTGTTGCATTTCTGTACCAGTATGTGGGGAGCCTTGTGTTAGAGATGATTTCAATGAGAAAGAAGTTAGACTCTCATAATTTGTATAGCATTACTTATAATAATGTGATTTAAACAATCTTTTATAACAAGTTCATTTCAAGATGTTTCAGGAGCTTAGACTCGGAAATCCACAGTGCAAAATGCATAGGTTATATGGTGAGCTGTGTTTCTGTCTATGATCTAACAGGTGTTATCTGTACAGCTTTTTAAAAATAAAGCACCCAACTCTTGCTGTTAGGTACATGAAATTTCCTTCAGAACAGACCTGAGCAGTTGATTTGTTATTTTTGCCAAAGGCGTGTTTATCTGGATGCCATAGTATCACAGCACTATTTGTTTTGGACATACGTCCCTGATTTGTCAGAGGTCCCTAAAACATATCCCCATGTGGGTTCCTCAGAAGCTTCTACATCCTTGCAGCTGGCCACTAGCCAGTTGAAACCTGGCTATGTTGCTGTCATATACTGCACTGATGTAGAAGGTGTTTGTTGCCCAAATTCTCCCAAATGTTAGAGGACGCTCTGTTGTTTGAATCATTGGGTGTTTAAGAAGGAAAACCTCTGCCCCCACCATGCCCCAGTAGTGTATGGTGACTTAAAGTTATTGCTCCATTCTTTCATGACAACTGGCTTGTTACCTGAGCAGTGAAAGTCGCTTTAAGTGGAGCTTGGTTCAGGTGGGAATTGTGTGAAGGACAAAAGAAATATCTTCTTCTTGCCAAAATAAACCAGTTGGACTTGCTGATTGCAGGAGAGGACTGAAGGGAAGAGGACTTTCATTATGTTTAATGTTTATTACAAAAGCCCTGGTCACTTTTTTGGGACCCTGGTTATTGCAAAATGTATGTCAGTAGATACTGTTGTTTTTCCCTCCAGTTACGGCAGTGCTGAAGTATATGTTAAAACACTTGTCCTTGAAAACTTGTGTAGGAAAGGATTTGATGAGTTATTCTGGGATGCATGCCGAGATTAATGTCCATTAGAGTTTAAGAAGCCACTGGTCTGCAATGCGGCACTGCATTGAGTCACAGCAGTAGAGTTGTTAGACTACCAAGACCACCTTCTCCCCCTCCATGGGGGAGAGATACTTGGCTGTGGCCTGGCATATCCATTTATAAAATAAATTTATAAATGTAGTTTCTTTTAAGTAGATAGGTTGATAACGTGACACTGAATTGCCTTGCTTCTACCTGTGCTGACAAATAGTTTTGGGTTTGGTTTTGTTTTTCATCATTCTTATGTGTCAAAGTCTCATTCACTCCTGAGAGAATGCTAGCTTTTCTTCAGAATGCTTAACTTAAACCAGAGAACTACATAACAAGCAGAGAAATCTCTGAAGTTCCCTGGGAATGATTTAAATCCCATTTATCGTTTTGTACACAGACCATGATGCTACAGAAGCCTTCAGAGTCACTGTAGCTGGAGTGTGGAATTGAGCCTCAAGGATCTTAATGGTAATTTCAATGGATGCCTGTGTTATATTTTAAGGTACATGTTCCAGTTATTATCTGTTCCACCACATAGGTTTTACTTCAGAAAATTAAGCAACTCTGATAATAGTGGATATGAATAGCTATGCAGAAGAGAAATACTTAGTAGTATTAAGGTAACTTGGATGATCTGTGGTGATCTCTTCCAAGGACTAAGGAGGATTCCACTAGAGGCTGGCTAACAAGTTGGAAAAATGGTATGGTTTCATTTTCAGAGTGTCCTTGTACAGATACAGCTTTAACAGTTGTCTGCTCTGGAACAATGTGTGAGAATTCCCAGAAAGCATTATTATTTGGAGGTACTACTTATGCAGGGAGATATTTCCACCACTGATACTCGAAAGAAAATATTGGGTTTTTCTCAGTAAGCAAGCAAAAATTTCAAGTCCCCATTGCATATTCTCCTCCCTGTTGTGTTTTAACACTGGTACCCCAAGCACCTCAGAAATCTTGCGAGCAGAACAGAAGGAACTGTGTGAAAGCTACTACTTTGAGACTGCATGTGTTCAGGTAGTGCCTTGGCAGGGGAAAACTTTTTTTGTTTGTTTTTTGTGAGGACAGTAGATTTAAGTGTTCATGACTATTTAACTTCTCCCTTTGAAACTCATAGCTATGAAGTTTAGAATTTTTATGTTGTTAGAAATGTTTCTGTGTGTTCAAAGAGCATTACTGGGTCTTTATACTTAATCTTGTTACTGGGAATCAGCCCTAATTTAGCGAATGGGCAGTTTCACATCAGATTTTCTATTTTTGTTGGAGCCATGCAGAGAGTTAGTTGTGGTAGGCTAATGATACACATATCTGTTTACCAGAAAAGGAAATATTTATTTCAAATAGTATCTTGTCACCAGGAATGCTTCATCTTCTCCTGTGTGCTGTTGATGTTGCCTAATGCTCAGGCCCAAAAATTTGTTCTCTGAAGCACAGTCTCCTATATTTTGTTCCTTTTTTTGTTTTCCTACTTGGAGGATATTGATGGTTGGGCATTTATTTACAATGTTTATTGAACAGAATGAAAGTTAATTCTCATGGTAGGTGGTTTAAAAAAATGCGAAAAGACTTGTATTCTGCCAGACATTCTTATTAAACAGAGGGCTGAAAAAACAATCTTTCCTCTTTGCAAAATGAAGGTATATTCTAAGTGCACAATAATTATGTAATATATGTCATTTTCACTTGATGAAAGGTGTCTCCTGGCTGTGTTACTAAGAAATAGCTTATTATACTGCTAAAATATGTTGTGTTACTTTCCTAGTACATGTGCCTTCAATTAGCTTTGAAATACTTGTTTTTTATGATCTTTTCAAATATGTGTTATAACTCTTTGAATGAGGCTGATGGGTCCTTGGTTTGCAAGCAAAAGATGGTACATCCCCTACATACCTCTTGATGCAAACTCCAGTGAAATGCTGTTGCAAGGCTGTGCTTTGAAGAAACAGGTTGAAAGTTAGTCTTTGCTTTCAGAGAGACACCTTGTGTTCTGAAAACAGTTTTCATTAAACAAGTCATGAAAGGAGCATAAGAAAAGCTCATTTTCTTTGACTGTTTACAGATAAAAAAATTAGTATGGCTGAAAGAGGCTGTAGGAAATTTCTGGTATTCTTCATTCCTCTGAAATGCAGTTACATGCTTTGCAGTATCAGTATTGTTAAGGATTTTACTAAACTAATAGACATGGACGTGGACATTTTGTACATACTACTTTTCTAAATGAAGTATTTGTAGCCAGGGCGTTATAACTACCAGTCACAGCAGACAGTTTTACCTGAGTCTCCACAACATGAAATTCACATAAATCTATTTCTCTGCCTTGTCACAACAATGAAGGATTCCCTTGTATTTTGAATTGGTGCTTATACAGATGTCAGGTATATCCACCTGACTTTTTAGGATGTTAACTGTTCCTTTTTCTGTATCTTTCAATATCAATAATTGGATTAATGTCAGTCACAGTTATGGAAAGGTTAAGAAAGTTGGTATTTTTTAAATTGAAAGTGTCTTTAATATGTAATTTCCACATACCTCTTACATGTGCAGTCCTGTCTGTATCCCTGGTTTGGAATGCTCAGGTTGTAGCAAAAAAGTTATTTAAAAGGAGAGCAAAATTTATTAAAATACATGGAATGTGTCTTCTTAAAAGAGGTGATGGTTTCAAGTATATAGAGCTGTGATAAGTAGCACCTTTCATAGTTTTCAAATGCTGAAACTGCTAGAACTTCTTTCAGTTCTCTGGGCTGGTTGTGTGGAACAGGCTGCTCTTAATGGTTACACGTCCAATGATTATTAGTGGATCTGTGAGCAAAGGGAATTTGCAGCCACATTTACAGAACACAAGTAGAATATACCAGTTGAATATTAAGTACTTTCATGTGGAAACAGAATTGCTTGGGTCCTTACGTACTTGTCTTACATAAGGTCTGTACAGTTTGTTCTGTGGTAGTGATACAAACCAACTGTGGCAAGAGTTGGAATTCTTTAAATCAATGAATGATACCAAGCTGGTATCAAGATTCCTATAATAGCCCCTTTAGAGAGAAAAGGGAAGCTAAAAAAAGAAAAAAGCCATGTAGATTGGATACCTTAGCTTTGTTAATTGTGTGCTACACTTCTTTTTATATACCTGCAGATACATGAGTGCATATTTTATATCCATCCACTAAGCAGTAATACCAATGAACTTGTATAAAATAGAATAGTAAATACATGCTGCAACCAGTTGGTCTATCCTCTGTTTATTGGCTGCTGTAGAAGACAACATAGATTTCAGAACTGAAAGATGCACTTTGGGCTGTGATTTCTTGACAGAACATTGTTTTGTTTGAAATGAGGTTGTCCACCTACAATGTCAGCGTAAGAAACCATTCTTTTAAAAATAATGCCAGAGATTTGGCAAACTTTCACAGCCTGACAATTTGAAATCTTGAAATGAACTTAAGTTAGGTTTGCAATAGTTTCCACAAAGTTATATCCCCAGAAACCATCTCGTCAATTTGGAGAGATACCAGATCTCTTTTTTGTGATTCAGTTTACCTTTTACATAATTGTCCTCTGCCTGGAAACCACACATGAGAATTTTAAATGCAGTAAATGTTTGTGAGAATTAGCTAATACTTTCAAAAGGTGAAAGAGAGGGCAAAATCAGTCTAAAAATGGCTATTTCCATGTAGCCTGAATCTCGAGAAAGACTAATCTTCCTGGGTTATTATTTCAAAGAAGTAAAAAAGAACAATTAATTCATTTTTTCTGACACTCAATTTGGTTCTGTGTTTTCTGCGCTATTTGTTTTTTTATGTTGGCAAAATCTGATCTCTGCATAAACTACTTTTTGAGGATTTGAGAGTTATAAATCATATCAAAATTACTAATCAACTTCAAGTGCTACTCTAGCATTCTTCTTTTGTAGTTGATCTTAACTATGTGTCATAATTCATGCCACAACAATATATTTTATTTGATTATCAAACCTCTTAGTATGGTGTTAAATCTATATTTAAGCTTGTTGAGTTTAAGAGGTTTTTTAGTGAATTTCAGATCAGGCTCGTTATTCTCCTATTTTCAATTTTATGGTATTTTTATTACTAGTGCACATTCAGTCAGTCTGTTATAAGTAAAATTTCCAGAGACTCAGTTTTTGGTCTCAAAAACTAATTATA
>JAVSBS010028087.1:0-19339 GCA_033124195.1 Coracias cyanogaster | reverse complement strand
TTCAGATGCCTTCATGTTAGTTAGTGTGATGATTTTTTTCTATTCTACTTCTCAAGCCAGGGCCTATTATTTAACCATCTTAAGATTTGATTAAGAAACTCATAAGTAACTCATTACACAGTCCATAACCAGTGTTGTTAACAAAGTTTAAGAAAAATGAAATCTAGAAGAAAAATAAAAGAAACAAGTCCTACTAGTCATACATAATATGACTGCAGCTCACCACCGTTGAACAAACACTTTCTTGCTTCTGACCTTTACTTACAAGATTTATGTCACAACCTGTGTTAGATCTTTAATTAAATTATATTTACTCCAATAAAGATTGAAACAAAATTGTTTGAATGGTGGCACCCTCCAGCATAACAATTTTATCAGCCAAAATGCACATTTTTTGAATGTTTATTTTGGGAAATTGTGTGTATGGTCACTGTTGGCCTTCAGCAACTTTGAGTTTGTCTCCTAGATTTTCAGAGGACAACTAAATGATATAGAGTTGGATGCCAAATAATCAGGGTACACATTTTTCCCGCTGAATTCCAAAGAAATGAGCTGAAATTGTTCTTTGAGAAGTGGAACATTCACTGAGTTAAACAGCTCTAGTAATGCGATCAAAATTTCAAACTATTCCAGGATGGCCCTCGACCTCACAATTATCGAGGTTTTTCAGGGCCTTTGGTGCTTCTCTGTAGAAGCACAACTTTATAATAAACTGTAGACACCTTCACCTAGATGAGTCCGCAAGGCAGTGGGTGAGGTGCGGCCCTGAGGCACCAGGGAGTGCCTCTCCACTTGATGCAGAGCCCCTGGAGTCACGGCTGCCTATTACAGGGGCATGACTCACCGAGCTGTTATGCAAAAGCAGATGATTCCAGAGGCTGTGTTTAAAGGCCAGTTCGTAACTGCGCTTGTGAATGTGAGAGGCTTGGTGCTGTCTCTGTATGTTGTTGTTTGTGGAGTATGCTTTCTGCAGTGTAGGGTTTTTTGTGAGATTTTAGGTAGAGAAATGCAAACTTCTGGATCTTGATCAAGCTTAGATTGGAGACAGGCGCTGAGCTTTCTTGGACAGCAGTAGTTCTGGACACACCCAGAAGGAGAACTTTAAAGTTTTCAAAGCATTTTAAGTAAAACAGAGAGGCACCTTCAGGGTGAGGTGGAGCAACTTGCAATTTTTATTTTAATGAAAATGTTTGTTCCATGTAAGCCTCAGAGCTTTTCGTCAGATCTAATGCTAGATTTCTCTGTTATACAGCTTTCGGAGACAAGGTTTTAATATAGCTAATAAATATTTGAAGAGATTAAAACTCTGGTGGAAGGTGTCACCAGCTGTGGTTCTAGCTTTGGGATGTATGCAAAAATTAAGTAGCTAAATAAACCTGGTGCACTGTGAGGGGCTTTAGCAAAGTCTTGTGAATGTAGTGAATTTTGGATGCAATCCAAAGGACTTGCACTGAACATTGTTTGATAGGTTGAACAACTAAACTAATAGATGCCCTGTATTTTACTAAAGTGCAAGGCAACAGATTGAAAGGCAATTTTTATGGGTATAATTTTTAAAGTATTTTCAAATATTATTTTTTCCTAAATATGACAAGCTTTGCACATCACTGGAAACATGACTTCAGAACAATGCTCAAGTTTCACAGCTGCTTCAAGTTGCCATTGTCAGTAGCTGGCAAGATACATATTCTAACCAAGAAAATAAATATTGAAGGAAATTTAAGTTGGCTTGCTATATATTTAAGTCAACAAGGTAAAATAGGCTCAGAGCAATTCTGAACTTAGTTGAGCTTGCATATGTTTCTACATGATGTTGTGAGCTGTTTCTAAATCCTTGTTGTGAGTTAAAATAGAGGGTCTTGGATTGTTTCAGTAGGTACAGTACATGTTAAGAAATTTCTGTTACACTTAGTACATAAATGCATATGGACGTATGTGAGTTGGCTGGACTTTTAAGTATCAGTTGATGCTAAAATGACATTGGAATTCACGAAAGTGAAATACCATCTACTCACAATACACAAAGGGTATAGTCACATGAAAAATTGCATGTGAGTGGTCCCATGATATTTAAGAGGTAAGCGCAACTAATTCATTGGCTTTCTGCAAATTTTCAAACCACTTTGTAGTAAGATGTTTCTTTAAGTTAGTTAGCCAAGGGGGAAGTCTCACTGTTGACTTCCCAGTAGACTTTATGATGTCAGTCCTGATAATTCTGTGTATTGCATCATTTAACTCTTTGGAAAATCTTACTGTGTCTATTTCAGCAAATTTCTGGGATTGCCTGTAAACCTACTGGATTTTTTTTTTTCCTGAGTTAATGCCATTATCTGTCTCTGCCCCTTGTTGAAATCTCCATTACAAATTAGTCTTTTTATTTCTTGTTTTACTTGGACACTGCTCTGAGCCCTGCTGACAGAGGGTAGTGTCTGAATACAAGTGGGCTACTAGGCTAAGATGATTAAGGAGACTGCAAGTAATGTTGAGTAATTGGCAGAGTAAATTTCAGTAAAAACCAAGACAAAGGATGGATAAGATTAGCTCACAACTTGGTAGTGTCACTGCTGAGACTGGCAGCAGCATTTAGGTGTTAGGCTCACTCATTGGAGAGGAGATTTGAATTCTGTTCTATCCTGTGTGGTGGGTTTGTTTGCTTGTTTGGGGTTTTTTGGGGAGTGTGTTTTGTGGTTGTTTTTTTGGTTTTTTTTTTTCCCCTCTATGCAGTTTCACAGATTTTGCTTTTATCCTGCTTGGAGGTGAAATAGGGAAGATTGCTGAAATGTCAGATATTTTCATGCAGTGGAGAAAGTTTTGCTAACTCTGCTGAAGTACAGAAGTGTGGGATGTTCCAGTTGAGATATGAATATCTATTCTGCTGTAAATAGGACTGCTAGAAAGTCTATAGCATTTTTAAGCCCATAGTGGGAAGGTAATTTGACTTTTATTTTCACAAGACTTTTTCTAGTGACTAGCACATAGTACACCTTATCAGGCTTTTGAAAGTTTCCATGCCAGAATTCATGTTATTTAATCCTAGCTTTAACTATCTATATCTCACCAATTACTGTCTTGGGCAAAACAGGCTCGACTTGGGGAAATTAGTTTAATTTATTAACAATCAAATCAGAGTAGGATAATGAGAACTAAAACCAGTCTTAAAAGCACCTTTCCCTCAACTCCTCTCTTCTTCCTGGGCTTAACTTTACTCTCAATATTCCCTACCTCCTCCCTCGCAGTGGCACACGAGGACTGGGAATAGGGGTTGTGGTCAGTTCATCACATGTTGTTTCTACTGCTCCTTCCTCCTCGTGGGGAGGACTCCTCTCACTCTTCCCTTGCTCTAGAGTGGGGTCCCAACCACAGGAGACAGTCCTCCACAAACTTCTCCAACAGGAGTCCTTCCCATGGGCTATGGTTCTTCATGAACTGCTCCAGCATGGGTCCCTTCCATGGGCCGTAGTCCTCCCAGATATGAACTGCTCCAGAGTGGGTCCATTCGACAGGATGTAGTCCTTCAGGAACAGACTGCTCCAGTGTGGGCCCATCATGGGGGTCACAAGTCCTGCCAGCAAACCTGCTCCAAATGAGCTCCTCTCTCCACAGGTCCTGTCAGGAGCCTTCTCCAGCATGGGCTTCCCACAGGGTCACAGCCTACTTTGGGTGCATCCATCTGCACTGGCATGGGGTCCTCCACTGGCTGCAGGTGGAGATCTGCTCCACCATTAAACTCCATGGGCTGCAGGGGGACAGCCTGCCCCACCATAGTCTTCACCACGGGCTGCCAGGGCATCTCTGGTACCTGGAGCACCTTCTCTCCCTCCTTCTTCAATGACCTTGGTGTCTACAGCATTGTTTCTCTCACATGTTCTCCTCTCTTCTGGCTGCTGTTGCACAGCAGTTTTTTCCTCTTATCAAATATGTTATCCCACAGGCGCTACCACCATCACTGATGGGCTCAACCTGTCCAGTGGTAGGTCCATCTTGGTGCCAGCTGGCATTGACTCTGTCAAACATAGGGGAAGCTATT
Source organism: Coracias cyanogaster (assembly GCA_033124195.1). Lineage (NCBI taxonomy): Eukaryota > Metazoa > Chordata > Aves > Coraciiformes > Coraciidae > Coracias > Coracias cyanogaster. The sequence goes on along the minus strand of JAVSBS010028087.1, from coordinate 15,312 downwards.
AGCAGGTTCTCACAGAAGCCACTCCTGTAGCCCCCCTGGTTACTAAAACCTTGCCATGCAAACCCAATACCCCATTAAGCAGCGAAACCTGTGATTAAATTTGAGAAAGCCTCTTGGATCTACTGCAGAAAGAATGGATAAAGTTTATCTGAGCCCTAATGCTTTCTTCCTCATGACTACCTCAAACCTGTTAGGTGCAGAACTGTTGTCCAAGTACCCCACTTTTAATGCCTTCCATTAAAAAACCTATATGATCAAACAATTAAAAGATGAATTTTCCTTTAAAGTTGTTAGAAGTATTTTGTGATTTCCTGAAACTTTAAAAAAAATTTTTATTTAGGAGGGGGAATATTTAACTTGTCCAGTTACTTGTGAACAAAAAACATTTTATACACATTTTCTAGCAGCAAGTTCTGTTCTATATCTAACTGCACATTTCTTTAAGTTCTTGTAGGTCTTGTCCCTTTCTAGGTAGTTTTTAATTATCTGGCTGCCTGACAGAAATGGAGAACTCTGTCTGTGAACAGCAATGTTCTCTTGTTTCTGTTCACTCCACTGTGTTTCAACATGCAGTCACTTGTAAATGGGAAAATAGACAGTGGTTGATCAAGTTATGCAATATATCGATTTAGGTTCAGTCCTAGTAGTGTTTTATTTCCTCTTATCCTCCCTACTCTACTCCCTTACCTGCTCTCCTCAATTTATGTTGTATCTATTTCCCTACTGCAAGGATCTTTTACCTGCTTGAAAATTCCAGTGCAGCATTTTAGGTGTCCAATACATGATTATAGATTTACCAAAATAAGTCCCTGGGTATCTGAACATTTGAGAGTATTTCCAAACAAGTGAGAGTGTACCTAAGTAGTAACTCTCTCAAGGGCTGGTAGGGCTTCTATGCATTTGTGGTATTTGATAATAATACTTAGAAATAATTTTATTCAGAATGCTGTTTAACTCCAGATTCCCTTGACTGTGGGCAAGGCATTTAACCTCATTGTGGCTGGGTTTGCCATCTGCAATAGAGAATGACACTGCTCTTCCCTGTGTCTTTCTGCAGACTATGAGCACTCAACAGAATCAGGCTTGCATTGCTCACAAAATGGAGAGTGTCTTAATAATATTACTATGCAATAGACATTGGTAACCCAGCTTCAGTTCTATAAATACTGTTAACGTAAGCCTTTAAGTAAAGCTGTTTGCTTTATTGCCAAACAAGTGAAATACCAGGAATATAAGATAAAAAGGCAGGTAGGTTTAACATCAGATTTGCATCCTATGGCCTTTCAGCTTTGGCACTGTTCAAGTCCTGTTGCAAAAAAATGGAGTGTGTCCAGTCTATTCATTTAACATTCACTGGATTTCCAGTTTGAATTGTTGTCAAGTCCCAAGAGTTGAGGTAGATATGACTAATGTAGGTCAGTATCCAGTTTCACAGGCATCCTGGAAAGTACTGAATAAGCAGTGTTAAATGTTTTTCTCCTTTCTGCAGGATTTGTGTGTGATCTGCACTGTGCTGGTACCACAGTGAAGAGGTATTTTTCACTTCAAGACATCTTGCATTGAAGGATCATGGTAGACAGTTTAATAGTTTCTTTGAGGTAAGTGACACATTAAAACATTTAAAATCTTATTTAATATGCTCTAAACACACTGCAGTAAATGTCAGTTTGGTTGTCTCTTGCTTTGGTGTTAACAGTGTTTGTGTCATAGGAGGATAATTAAAAATCTTGCCCAAAGACCACATAATCAAGTACATGCATACCAGACATAGCATGCTTTGGTGATAGTAAAAAAAGAAAGTTCTCAGCGTTTGTGCTTAGAGCATTTGTTACTGTATGCCAATGTGGTGGCATGTATTATTGGACCTTTTGTTTGCTTGTTTGTTTTGGGTTTTTTTTGGCGGCTGTACAACTACAGTTGCTGGGCTTAAATTACTGATTTAGGTGTTTTAGTACCTGTGCTGCATTTAATTCAGGGATTTATATTATGCATTCCTGAAACACTTTGCCAGTGGGCAAACAGGAAAGACCTTTCTAACAGCTTTCCTGACAAAGGACGCATTCAGCTGTTTCTAAGGTGCTCTGTCCAGTTCTATAGTTGGGCAAGCAGATTCAGAGAAAACTGGCAGCTGTGATGCTACAAGAACAAAAGTTGACCTCCTGTGAGGAATAATAGCTACATGCTTTTTTCATTTATATGGAGCTACTGTCAGCAACACTTCTGATTTAACCTTTCATTCTGTGAATTTCAGACATCAATCTTTCCACTTCAATTCTGGTACCTTCCTAATATGCCAGGGCAGAGATTCCACATAAAAATGAATCTGTAACATATAATTGACACTGCCTGTGTTATCTTTCCTGTTGAGAATTCTCCCTGTGTAGCTCCTCCCAAGCTGTCCTGGACTTAGGCTGAGGTTCTGAGGACTTTCATTTTGGAGGAAGTCAGGATCATGAGACAGGAGCCATACTGCACTAGTCCAGACGAATCACTTGGCTAGAACACTTTCACTCCTGTCTGGACAATCCACAGTTGACCATGACAGCCATTCATAAAACACGATGACTAAGGGACAACAACCATGCAAAAAAATCCATTCTGGTACCCTCCAGCTTCATTCATGGCGAGCAGACACTCACTGCAATGATGGAGGAAGAACTCTGAGAGGTGTTCTGAATGTGGTGTTAAGTAGCTAACTTTTTCTTGCTACTCCTACAACAGAACTAATACTGCTTCACTTTGCTCTGCATCCTCTCATTGACAGTAAAAGAAGTGAGCATGTTTGCTCTTTGCAGCTTGGGTAGACTGGCAGTTTAAAGCCTGACTTTGGTTAAAACTAGGTGTTTAGCTCCAAATAATGCGATAACTGTGAGAGCATGGGCTGTACAAGTGAGGCTCTTACATAGAAGCCTGAATTAAGCGGCCATCAATCAGCTGCAGTTGGTACCTGACCTATTCATGAAGCTTTGCCTTGTTTTCAGGAGCGCTTGTTCTTTTCGGGTTTTTTACACAGTAAGAATACCTGAAACAAACCCACTGAAATTGGAGAAGCCTACTTTTGTAGCTTGAGAGGCCTAACATTGGTCAAGCATGACAAATAAAGTCTCGTCTACAGAAGTTAGGCAAAGCAAGCTACTGAGGGAAATAGCATTAAAAAAAATTAAATTGCCACACGCTGATTTGAAACTCAAGGCTTACCTCAAGATTGCTTAAGTATTCCTGGCAGATTTTCTGTGTGTTTGAAATAGTAGGTTGATGCTGTTGTTTCAAAGAGCTTCAACTGCAGATACAGAAACAAACTTAAAAACTAGCTTCATTGTCCTTAAGTGTGTACATACAGATGGTGATTACAGTGCCACCTTGTTAAAGAGTGGTCAGGAAAAGCTTGGCACCGAGTAATCACACATATACTGAAAGTTTGCATTTTGGAACTGGAAACTTTAATCTGGGAAGTAATTTTCTTTGAAGATTACATTTCTCACTCAGTTCAGAACTCGCAACCTTGTGGATGATTTCAGAAGAATTCACACATGGAAATCTGTAGTCCTTCAGACTGGTCAGAAAAATCCTGTCCTTCTGAGGATGAAAGCATTGATTTCCTTATGCAAAGTTTGAACTTTCTTTCATGTGCTTTGAGAGATTACAGGGAGCAGAAGTCATAAGGGAGCAGGGGGTAGGTATGAAGATTCTTAAAAGGAAGTTAACTATACTTTGCAGAGGATGTAGGGTGGGCCTGTGAGACTGAGCTCTGCCTTCTTTGAAGCTTGTCATGTTTTCATTGAGAATAGTTAGGAGATCACTTGAAAAAGGGCATGAGACAGGAGCATGTCAACTAAAGACAGACTTGATGCTGTCATTTTGCGGTTTGGAGGTCTGAGTTCTATTTCTAGCTTGGATTTCAGGTGTGATTGGTAAATCAGTTTCTTCATTCACGCCTTTGGCTTCCATCCACCACTCTGTTATTTGGCCTTGCTCTGAACTGCACATTTTGACTCTTACTGTGGTTTCTTTATAGTGCATTAAAGTGGCTGTGATTTCAGCCAGCTTCTCTCTATTTTGCTTTATCAATAGCGATAGCTTTGTGAAATACAGTACTTCCTTCTAACAGACGGCTAAAGCATTTTAATTGTGTTTTTTTTTTTTTTTTTTTTCTAAATTGATATGGCAGTAAAGAAGTAATAACTTTCTTGCCTTTGAATGGTTTATTGCTTTGAGAGTGCTACATAAACTATGGTGATGACAGACCACATGCAATCAGTACTTACTAATGATTCCTTTTGCAGGAGGTTAGCAAGAACATACACAGAAAACTCAAGAAAAACATTCTTCCTAGTTGAAGAGTATTTGTATTGGTGGCAATGAAATGCTTAGTATAAAAACACATCTTTCTGTTTAGGAGGTCTGTCTCTGAAAATACCTAAAATTATTTAAATGTATTTATTGAAAATATATATTTATTAAAAATATTTAAAGGATTACTGTGTAGGGAGCAAAGGAAGGAGCTGTGAGTAGGAAGCACAGCTGGATTTTGTCTGGTCCATTTGTTTGCAGATGGATTTTGTGTCCAGGTCCATCAGTTCTACTCCTGCATTGAAATTCAGCAAATCATTAGCATCCTTCCCCTTTATGGAGGGTCTGAAGCATACTCTTTGTAGACTGAAAAGTCAAACTCCTGGTAGAAGTAAAGGTATCTTAATCTTACTTTTTGTACCTTTCTGATGTTTTTTGCTGAAGGGGCTTGCTAGAAAGGGGCAAACCAGTCCCCAGTGCAAATTATAGCAAACAAAAGACAGAACTAACTGAGCCTAACTTGTAACGGGCTCCCAGGAGTTGTAATGGTGGTGAGGCTTGACAAAAAAAGTTTGTTTGGGCTTGGTTCCCATTATGACTCCTTTCAGTGCAAAGATGTGGGGTTTAGGGTGATGCTTGGCTGCTTATCCTGAGTCTCTGGTGAGCTCTGTCTGCCAGTTTCCATCTTCTGTGCCTGTTAGGTTATTCAGTTTCCACAAATGTTAGGCAACTAAGGAGGAACCTATTTTTTGTAAAATCATAGTGATTCTTTGCATGTTTCCTGTGTGCTGAATGTGAAGTGTTCATCAGTAAAAAGAAGAGCCAGAGCCAGAAGCAGACTGAGTCCACAGATGGGTGAATTCTTAGCACTTTAGAAAACTGGCAAAGTGTATGTAAATTAAAATATGGAGTGCCAAAAATTATTTTGTTTTAAGCAAAGTTATGTTAAATGCTATCAATGGATTCTATGGTGAGCTTTTGCTTTAGCGAGACAAATATATGTAAGTACCTGGTACTGGCTGCTGTGATGAGAATGTTGTAAGAATGTTTCATACAGTTTTGCGAGTCTTCTTTGGTCAATAATGGTTTTTAAGTGTCTATGTAAGTTCATGCAGTAGGAAGTCCTGTAATACGCTGTAGAAGTGTGGCTTGTATTAGTGCTAATTACATCTTCTGTTTCACTATTTGCTTTTTCAGAGTTCTCAGTTCCTTAGCAGTGCTGGGATTTCAGTTTGTCATCCCACAGCCTTCAGTTGAACACAGAAAGGTAAGTTAGAAGTATTCGGGTTTTGGATACTTAAAGGTAAATGTGGAAAGCATTAGAGTAAGATGCATAAAGCAATGCAATCTAAATAAAGTTCTGGGAATAATGTGGCTTTTGTTTTGTGTGTTTTTTTGTTAAATTTTTAATATAAATATATACTTGGTTAAAAGACAGTCATTGTGGTTAATTAGCTGAGTAATTGTATGGGGTGCTGTAGGTGTCAAGTAGGTCCATGTCAGCTTACTCAAGTTTTGGAACATTTTCATCATGTAAGACCAAGGGGAAGGAGAACAGTGCTCAAACATGGAGTGATTAACAGATGCATCTAGTTGCTCATAGGTAGCTCTTTCTCTTACAGACATGGAAGTGTCTGAAAGAGAAGGTGGACCCAAACTTAACTCTGCTTCTAGATTTAAATTGCTAGAGATCAGAGCCAGAAACTGCTGAACCTTCCTGTTGTGCTCTTGTGAATGGTCCACTCATCATAGGCACTGACATGTCTAAGAAGGCTTGCAGCCTGCACAACTTCCATCCTGCTCAGCATTAGTGAGGTCTCAGCTGGAAGAGTTAAGTTAGGATTTTGCACTGCTTTTCAGGAGATTAGATGATTTGGAGAGAAACCAGGGGCAGCGGTGATTATCCTCAGAAAGTTTTAAAAATCTTACCTCTGTGCTAAGTTTGAGTGAATTCAGGTTGTTTTGTCCAAGGATTAGAAGACTAATAGGAGAGGCAGATATAATCTCCAAATACTTAGGAGTGCTAGAGGAAGCTATTGTTTCTGCCTGTGGTGGAGTAGATAAGAAGAAATGGGTTTAAACTGGGGCAGGGGAAACTTAGGTTTGATGTTAGAAAAAAATTTCTCATGGTAAGGATATAAAGAAGACTAGGTCATATTGACTGGATAACATTTAGAATTTCCGTGATGGGAGGTCTCTGTGAATGTGTGGGACAAATGTTTGTCAGAAATGATGTGTAGGTGTTACTGATTCTACCAGAAACATGAGGGGAGACCCCTTGAGTGCTCTTCTCTGTCTTGATGGGCTGTGACCTTATATCAACATTATTCTCACCTCTTAATTGATATTTGAACACAACCAAATCGTTATTAAAGGTATCAAATAACTTATTTTTTTAAAAAGTTTGCTTTTTACTATAGAATTCAAAATATAATGCAAGATGCTTATTTATTTTTAAACTGTACTTTTAAAATGAGATAAAAGTCAAATTTACAGGCTTTCCTTTTTTTAGGTGCATATGCCACTGTCTTTAGGGTAAGAAATTATTTGGACAATAGCTCCATAGGTATGGACCACAAACTGAAGCCTTCCAATAGTCATAGTTCCTGAAGAACTTGGCTGTCACTTTCAACTCCTTGTGCAGCCTGATTGTAAGGCAAATGAAATGAGGTCAGTAACCATGCAGTCTGAAACTGGCATGGTCCAGTCTGCAGCATTTCTCAAGCTGCCCAAGTACTCTATTCTAAACCTGAGTACCACACGGTATTTGTCACTATTTTAGATCTTTTCTATTTTGTTGTGCAGTTGAGATCGTCATGCTGCTGCTGTTGTCAGTACTCAGTCTAATTAGGCATTGTTTTGTAAAATTGTCAGTAGAGAGATGCTGCAATCCAGCTTCCAAATGGCCTGGGGGGGGAACAATCTTTTAACTAAAATAGAGTATGTCAGAGAAACAATTGCTTTATTCTGTGAAGCTCTGGAATTAATTTTGGTAAAATCAGATTCTTTGTTTTCAGTTGAATGAGAAATACCACAGGTCTGGAATGTCTTTTGTACTAAGGACTGGAGGCATGGCACTAAGGGGCATGGTAACCACCTTGGAGATACTCTTTTTACTGAAAACAAGAGAGGCAGAAGTTTCCTAGTGACGATCTCATAAAGGCTTCAAGGCTGTCTGTCACTCTCAGCTCTTACACTACAGGAGGGGATTCTATTAATGCCAAACTGTGTTTAGACTGGAAGTCTGTATTTATTAAACTTTTCAGAAACCTTCTGGCCCACCTATCAGCTCCAGACAAGAGGTGCTGTTAGTAGCTCTGAAGGCCAGGTCAGTCGTGTTTCTGAGTGTAAGTTCTCAGCTTCATAGCTCTGGAAGTTGTTCCTGTTCTTTTTATGGAGTAACCTGGACATGTGTTTGCTGGCATCCCCAGCCAGCATCTCCTGTGTATTTCTGCATGAATGTCTTGGCTGTTTGGCATGTGAGAAGAAATGGAGAGGAGAAGAGAAGGTTTTTTGAGGAATAATACGTCATTTTAACAGTGTAGTGAATAAAAAAGTCATAAAATTGTAGAATGCTTTCGGTTGGAAGTCCAATGCCCCTGCAGTTAGCAGAGACATTGTCATCTAGATCAGGCTGCTCAGAGTCCCATCTAGTCTAAATCTCTCCTCTTTCAGTTTAAAACCATTACCCCTTTTCCTGTTGCAAAAGACTCTACTAAAAAGTTTGTCCCAAGCTTTCTTGTAGGTCCCCTTTAAGTAGTGAAAGGCTGCAATAAGGTCTTCCTGGAACCTTCTCTTCTTCAGGCTGAACAATCTCAGCTCTCTCAGCCTTTCTTCACAGGAGAGGTGCTCCAGCCCTCTGATCATTTTTGTGGTCCTCCTCTGGACCCACTGCAACAGGTTCATGTCCTTGTGCTGAGGACTCCAGAGCTGGACACAGCACTGCAGAGGGAGTCTCATGAGAGCAGAGTAGAGGGGGGAGAATCACCTCCTGGTCACTCTTCTTTTGATGCAGCCCAGGATGTGGTTGGCTTCTGGGCCGTGTGTGCGTATTGCTAGATCATGTCGAGCTTTTCATCAACTAGTACCCCCAAGTTCTTCTCCATAGGGTTGCTCTCAACCTTCATCCCTCAATCTGTATTGAAACTGGAGATTGCCCCAGTGCAGGACCTTGCAGCTGGCCTTGTTGAACCTCATGAGGTTCACACACACCCACTTCTCATGCTTGTACACGTCCCCCTGGATGACATCCTGTCCTTCAGGCATGTCAGCTGCACCAATAAGCTTGGTGTCATCTACAGACTTGCTGAGGGTGCCCTTGGTTCTACTGTCTATGTCACTGATGAAGATACTAAACAGCTAAGACTGAAAAGAATTCTGGCATATTCTTAGATTAATTTGACTACCTACATGGAGGGGCAAAAGCAAGGAGACCAATTCTGGTCTTGCTTTCCCCTGTCTTTGAAAAATTGAAGAAGTAGGCCACTGATTTCTTTTCATCTTTCTCTCTTTCCATCTTTTCTTTCCCTGGCAATCTCCAGTACACTGCACTACCACAGACGGCTTAAGATGCTAGGAATTATATCTTCTATTGGGCTGTAGAAAGACGGTAATGGAGATAAAAGTGTGAAGGTAGAGGGACGATGTACAGAGAGGGTAATAACTTTGAGTACTGTTTCAAGTGATAAGGGTTTGATTACAAAATCTGACATAACATTTTTAGGATTCATACAGGAAACTATAAATGTGACCCTACACCTTCATTTATATTGTAATAATGACAGTGAATGGAAATGTTTTTTCATTTCCATAGTTGTTCTACTTTATCACACCTCATAAAAATCACTGTTCTATTAACTGAAAAGGAGACAGCTGCCTAATAGTTCTAAGAAGTACCATGGGATGTCTGCCGCAGCTGGTTACCACCTTGCTTTTACATACCTTGAGAAGCAGAAGCACATAATGGAAGGCTGTGTTCTTCCTTGCAATGCAGATAGGGTAAAGCTCTGCCCTGAGGTCAACAGTGACTAGAATCTGTAAGTGTCAGGACTTGCTGAGCTGGAACTCAGCCTTCGCTAACAGGTCTGCTACAGACTTAACTGTAGTTCTGTCCTGTTGGGCTGTGTACTCTAAAGTGAATTTTACTAGGGCAGCTTAGTAACCATATATCTGCATACAGCTGCTGTGTACATGGTCCTTGCAACAAGTGTTTGCAGTGCCACACTTTTTTTTTCTTGTAATGTTTTTCTTGCTTATAAGTGCTGTCCATTATTACTGTATTTTCATATGCATCTGTTCCATAAATTGCTACCAAGTGAAATGTAGTCTATATTCCTTTTGCAGTTTTAAACTGGTCGGTATGTCCACTTGCCTTCAGCACAGTTGCTCTTGACTTTAAAATGTATAGATACACATACTGTTGCATTCATTGAAGCTTCGGTAAAATGGAGCCTTTCTAGCCAATGATGTTGCTATTCTACTTACAGTGATTGTTAGGAAACAGGAGATATGATTTAGTCCATGCCAAGGCTTTGTCTTTAAAATCAGCCTTTTAATGCAACAGAATATTTAGAACAACAGCTGAAAGAGTTTTATTGCCATCTCTGCTTTGTTACTAATTCCCTGTCCTTGATGTTCTGGGTTGAAATGGTTGGGAAATAAAATTCTTCTTTGTTTAGCAGAAGGAGGGAGGATGAGGATACATTATCTTATGCAAATGCAGTCTTTGAAACATCAAAGCCAATGATTTTGTGATTTTTAACCTGCTTTGTCTTGGACGTCTGAATTTTATTTTTTTTATATCAAAAGCATACTGACTTCTTTAAGCTTGGAGCATGAGGGGCTTGAAGCTTGTTATATGTTTCTCCGAAAAATAGGAAGGCATCTTTGTTCCAGTTAGATTCCATAGCAGGTGAACTTAGAAGGTCATAGATAAGCTTCTCATCTCCCTTCAGAGCAGTATTGCATGCTAGTTCTGTCCCAGACTTTAGATCACAGTAATGATAAAGATGAGATTTTTGGATTCACAGATTAATTCTTCTGTTAGGGAATGTTGCTTTCTGTTTTATCACAACTTGTCCTCTCTGTTTTTTGAGTGATGGGTGGATGACTCACTGAGAGATCTTAAGAGGTGATGTGTCAATTGGTGAATAGATAAAATCCATGTTTCCACCACATGTGAATCCCAAAGAACTTTTCTGAGTGTAGAAATATGATAGAATAGCAACAGCTTTGTCACAGCTGAAGATGATTGACCTGGAAAAGGCTTGGGGTAGTACAGGCTGTGTGACATAGCTCACACATGATTGTCAGTTATGAGCATATAGCTTATTAAAATGAAGAAGCCTAATTTGTGATATAGGGAGGGCCTGATGTTTATCATCCTTACTGTAAATCAGAGGCAATTCTACTGCAGATAAGGAGTGATTAGATAGAACTGGTAGAAGTGAGGTTGGGAATGTGCCATCTGATTACTCGGAAGTACTCAGTGGTCTCACAGAAAAATGGAGAAAAACCCTCTGCTTTGAAACAGAAGGCTCACAGAGCACAGTGGAGGTGGTCTTGGTGTGAAAAAAATTAGCCAGACTTGGAGGAAGCTTCAAGCTTTGTTGGCACAAAAACTATTCTGAACTTTTTTTCAAAGCTGTTTACTTTCTAGACTATTCAAATAATGTTAAAGTTTCTTCAGATGTGGTCAAAGTTGGTTGAAGGGGCAGTTAAGCTTTCCAGGCACTGTAACTCCCTTCAGTGATTTGTGAATACAAAGGTCTTCTATTTCCAGACTTTTTAGCCCTTTTAATCTTCACAGCACAGATGTTCAGGCAGAGCTTTTATACAACAAACGGAAACCCAAATAACTTAAGCTGGTAATATTTACACTTACCATGTACTGTAAAATTCAAATGGTTTACTACGTCTTTGATTAAAGGCTTCCAAAATGCACTGAAGGATTAAAATAGCAGAGCATACTAACCAGGCAGACATGTACACATTGTGTCATGATGTTTTGTTTGGCCTCTGCTCCATTTTTTTTCTGCTAGCCTTCAGAGATCTGAGGAGTTATCTGCAATTTTTAGGGGCTTTTTGGTAGATTATTTATTGAACATGTTCAATAAAATGATAATGTTCCATGTATTTCTTGCAAGAGACATAAAAAATGTTGTTGCAAATGAACTATAAAATGGACTGTAAAGACTTTCTGCTGGGAAATTGTTGTGTCTATATAGGTATGGCATTTTTTGGAGATCAGCTGAGCTCGTACTGGAAGAATATTCCTTTAAGATGCTTAGACTGATGAAAGAATTAAACCAGTACCATAGATGTGTTCACAAAACAGGCAGGGAAATATGATAATGTTACACTTGAACAGCTTCTAAAGCTAAACTATAGTTTCCTCAGCCCAATCAAAATTTGGTGTCCTCTGCTCTGAGTTGGAGTTCAGTTCTGGTTTCTATGACGCTGCCTGCTTTTGTTTTTACACTCTTGAAATTTTAAGAGGTCAAAACTTGCTCTTCCTTTGTGGGATTGATCATTGATCAGTTATATAATAAGATGATGAAACTTCCTGAAAAATACTGTGTTCATCTCGTCCCTATAAATGACACACACGTTTTTAATAATAACACAGTATACTATAATACTGGCTTTTTTGAATCCTCAGGCTGAGCCTGGCTGTGATAAAAGCTGCATGTACACCTGTTGTGACAGGCTCTGCCCTAGCAAAATCTTCAATCAGAGCTGTAAAATAAAGAAGTTGTGACCGTAGGATAATGGCATAAATAGGAAGAGGCCACATTTTCAAAGTGCCTTGACACCCTTTAATAATGATTGTGATAGTTTCGTATCATACCCTGGGTTATCATGTGTGCCATAATGAGAAGAAAGACCATGGAAGAGGCAATGAAAGAATGTCTAAAGCCTGAAGGATGTCGAAGAATATTAACAGAATTAGGGCTTTTTGTTCTGGGAAGCACAGGACAAATAGAATAGTAGTTTAAAATTAAAAATGGCATGCTGGCGTCTGTTAATTCCACTTGAATCTGGCACATGAATGTGAGTTTACCAAGTGAATAACATTGTTAGCAGGTGATTAAATGTTTTTCTGGATACATTTTCTTTACCTTTGTGTAAATTAATATCATAAAGTTTTGCAAAACATGCATTCATGTCTGTTACGTCCCTTTCAGTAATTAGGAATATGATGTAGCTAATTTGTTCTTGAATCCATTTAAATTCAGGGCATTTAGCCAGGAAAGAGAATTAGTAGATAACATGTTAGAATTTTTATCTATGAAATATAACATTATTGTGTCTAAAGTGAAATTGAAAAACAAAAACCCAGAAAAGTCTAATTGTGTTTAGATATCTCCAGTTTTAAAGCTTGCCATTGTCTTGTGTCCCTTTTCAGTTTTTAATTTGGAGTGCTAGAATATCTTCAGTATCTGCAAAATATGTATTAACACTGCCTGTGGCTATAGCAGCTTATTAATGATGTAGCTGGTTAAAAGATATAATATGCCACCAAGCATTAAGATCATTATTTTTGTGGAAGTCCATCATTAATTCAGAGTTGGAGTATTGTATGCAGCGTTGCACACCCATGCCAAAGTGGCAAAGGTGTGGAGAGTGAGCACAGTCTGAACTCTGGCCTGCTGTTCGCACAAAAAGAGACTGAACAGATTAAGGCTGCTGAATTTCAGTGAGAGATCCTGGAATTTAATTAAGTGATTTCAAATCAAACGTCATGGTATGGTGAAGAACACAGAATGATCATTCTTCATTTATCATAGTGAAAAAATTTGGGAGACAAAATGAAGTTGTCAGGCTACACGTTTGACCAGAGGAACAGGAAGCACTTTTTCAATATAAAATACAATCTTTTGGAAGCCAAGAGTAGAAATTTGCTAAAAGAGGGATTAATTGTATTAGTGGAGAGTAAGTCCCGTAGTGGGTATGAAATATACAGTATGAATATGGTGATTAGGTGAAGGAGATCCTTAAATTACTGATTGCCTGGAAGCAGAAGGTCCATAAGATGTCTCTGAATGTGTCCTGGTTCTTACACTATTGCCTAAACCTTGGCTTCTTCCACACAGTCAGAAACATAGTACTGGGTTAAATGGGCCTCTGATTTGTCCACTTTTTTTTTTTTTCTGCTTTTCTGAACGGTTAATTTGTATGTAACCTAAAGTTTAGTAGGATGAAGTATCCTACAGTGTTTAAAATCAGTGTTTGTCGGGGCATTGTCAGTCCTTGTCTTGATGCACAACTGGTTATATTTGAAATACTTGTGGCTTTCAGTTCCAATGACATTTCCTCTTCAGGGACATTCTTGCATAGTACAGCTTCAACAACTGCTGCTGAAATCCTAAGCTGCAAAGCTTATTTCTAAACTCTGACAGAGGTGGCATTAGTTAATCCAAGGAAGCAAATATGATGCATTTTGCATGGACATGGGGAAAATGAAGAACAGTGGAATTAGAATTTGTTTTCTTGTCCGCCATGCGGATAAACATCTCCCTCTTTTCTCTGTTGACTTGTGCTCTGCTGTTTTAATACGTTTATTAGCCCTCTCTGGTGTTCAAATACACTAAGTTAAATCACAAATATTATCTTACACATCTTGTACAAAAGACCCCAATTTCTAAATGAAGAAACCCCAGAGAAACAGGAAGGGAAAAACCAAACCTCCAAGAAGCAGGTAGATTCTTAGTATCTCTTAGATAAAATTGAAATTACATTGTTCGATAGGCTACCTGAGCAGAGTAGTATTTTTGTTAAAATTTTGGGGAATTCTCTTATCTGCCTAACTGTGCCTGAAACAGACTTCAGGCTGGTATTGATGTTTTCCCTCTAATATTACTTCTAAATAAATGGTCCTAATATTGAGAAGTTCTGAGCTTCCAACAGGTTCTGATTAAGTCAGATCATTAGTGACCACTTAAAATAAGGGCCTTTTTCTAGCTTTTTGTTTTAAGTTCAGCCAGATTCATTTACTTAAATAAAGTACTTCCTTCCTGAAGTTTTAGTCTGTATATACTATTTACACACTAACCACATACATTTATTCTATATATGAATGATGTTTTTTAAACCAAACAGAAAACCAATAAAAAAACCCCAACAAACTGTTTTAGAAATCCTAATTTGAAAAAACCAATTGTCAGTATAAAACTTGAATGTAATGCAGCCCCTGTTTACAAAAGCAGCAGACTAGCAGAATACAAGAAAACTGGTAGAAAAGAACGGAAAGGGATGGAGAGTGCTGATAAGTAAAGGGAGAAGAGTGACCCTGCAACTACCATTCTAAAAATCTAGTCTCAGTTTGGTTTGCCCTTTGCTGTTTTGAAGGTGACAGACTTGAAGATACTCAGTCCATAACAGTCATTATGAAGAGAAATTCTGATTTAAAGAATCTTTGATAGCAACTCGATAGGAGTTAGTGCAGGCGTAGAAATTGCAAGCGCTTGCACACCTGAAAGTCTGTCTTTGTTTGCTATGCAGCTGTGTATAGCACGTACAGTGAAATGTATTACTTCCACTTACAGACCCTGTCCTGCCAAATAACTGAAAAATGTGTAGGAAAGAAAGGGCTAGAGTCATGGGGTGAAATTAAGGGGAAAAATAGATTGAATTTATAGGTTAAAATATTTGATTGTTGATTAGCTTGCAGTAGATAGAAGTCCTTTTGATAGTGCATTTATAGTTAGAATGAATGTTACTAGATCACCTAGAGAAGGAATCCGTTATAAGCTATAGGAAAGGAGATTAAATGGGTTAATTGATCTCTCCCTTTTGCAGGCTTTGTGAATCTGTTAAAGAAATTACTGCCATAACTTAAATTTGCAAGGCAAATTCGGTATACATTTCACTTGTTCCCCAGTGCAGGCTCAAACTTCCCTTTAGAAAGTGTGCTGTTTAATGAGAAATTTTTAAAGGGAGAGGAGGAAGGACCTAGAGTCAGGAAGCTCTGCATGTGTGGTGTTTCTCGGATGCTCTGGAACACTTCATCTGTCTCCTGTA
>JAVSBS010028086.1:0-19270 GCA_033124195.1 Coracias cyanogaster | reverse complement strand
CCGATCTGGTAAACGGGATGAGTGGATAGTTCTGGTAGAGGGTGGGGCAGACATTTTAGGAATGGATTTCCCATCTCAGTTCAAGGTGACTGTGTCAAGGGCAAACTGTGTTGTGCTGCTGCCTCGGAAAGTGAAACGATCCAGGAGTCCCCAGGTCAGCGACGCGCTGGTCTGGAAGGGAAACTGAAACGGGAAGTAAATGAATAGTACGAGGTGGTTCCAGCCAGAGACCCGCTCTTCCCACCCCAGTACCCAGATGGTACCAAAGCACAGAACGGTCACGAGGAGGCTCAGGAAGCATAACAAAGGCTGAATAGATGGGGATTTAAAATCACTATTTCCACAAGTTCTATGGAAGTCCAGAGATGTGGAGCATGTGGATGGTAGAAGCCCATTGCAACCTTGAGGGTTGAACTAGATGGTCTTTAAAGGTCTCTTCCAACCCAAGCCATTCCATGATTCTGTAATTTGAGGTCTAATCCTGCCCTCAGGGACC
Organism: Coracias cyanogaster; assembly: GCA_033124195.1. NCBI lineage: Eukaryota > Metazoa > Chordata > Aves > Coraciiformes > Coraciidae > Coracias > Coracias cyanogaster. Next base: position 18,774 of record JAVSBS010028086.1, on the reverse strand, counting down.
TGCACATGGCCGTGTCCAGCAGCTGACTCGCTGCCATCCTTAGGGAAGGGCTGTGGAAGCAGCTGCTTTTCCCACCGGAGCCGGATTCATGTGTCGCCTTCCCTGCTTGGCTGTGCAGGTGGAGGAGGGATGAGCTGGCACCGCGGCGCAGATGTGGTCCCTGCAGGCTCAGCGGGGGGGGGAATGGGGGCCTCACTGTGATGCTGAGCATCTCCGGATCATCAGCGGGATGGTGGCACATTAGGCAGGGTGGTTTTTTCTTTAATCCATTGTGAAATGACGTGCAGATGGCACAGCCGCCCAGCCGGAAGGAACGCGGGATGCCAAGGCAGGGTTCCTTATTTTTAAACCGCTTTCCTTGCCAGGGAACAAATGTGCCTCACTTCAAAATAATAATTATAAAGCCTGGGAGAGCTTCCAGGGATCCCAAAATCCTTCCGTGGGTATCATGTTGGCTGAAGCGCTGCTTTGCTTGGTATCGTGCTGCCTGCCCAACCCAGCTGGCAGATGCCCGCATTGCCAGGGCTCTGGGGTGTTTGGTGGGTGGATGTCATCCCAGCAGGTCACAGCAGGCTCGGACACCTGCGTTTGTGGTTGTGCTGTGATTTAGAAGGGGAAAACAAGTTCCCTCTTACCTCGCACCCCAAGGAACAGCCCTGCATCTTGCAGGTACATCCTGCCCCGCTCCATGCCCAGCAGCAGCTCTGTCTGCAAGCTCCCAGCTTGCTCCTGCAGCTGCAGGGGGAGGAAGGGGAATAAGGAGCTGCTCCAATTTTGTCCTCAGACCCCTCGAGCGCCAGCTCCCCTCCCTGACCCCTGCACCAGGGGACACCCACGGACGGGCACTGCACTGCTGGCTCCAGCCCGAGCCTGGCACGCTGGGTGTGACGGTGCCCGGGTGGGCCGGCTGCCGTCTGACGGGAGGGAAATGCCAGTGCCTACGTGCGTAGCTGCCATGGGAAGAGCTGGAGGCAGTGACAGCTTGTGCTGTGGGAAGTGCCTGTGCCACAGACGGCTGTCATGGGGTCTGGGGGTCTCCCAAGAGACCCTGGGGTGCTCAGAGGGCAGCTGGCGCCTGCTGAACTGGGATTCACGGTGGTTTTCTGGCCTGAGATCAGGCAATGCCAGGGTATGGGGGGTCTGTGAAGCTGCAGTTCCCGCTTAACAGCTTGGCACTGTGGAGAAGGAGAGGGTTAGAAGGGGAAACTGAGGCACACAAAGAGTAAATGGTCCTGAAAAGTGCAGGGAGGGTTGAGAACTGGTCCCCAGCCCCTGCAGGGGTGTCCTCCTGCAGAGAGCACCCTCCATTCACGTAGCCAACATGTGTCTTGCTCTCTCCTCCTCCTCTCCAGGCTTCCACGTGATCCCTTCGGTGTCCAGCATCGTTCCTGAGAGTTGCCTGCTCATCGTGGTGGGCCTTTTGGTTGGGGGGCTCATCAAAGGGGTGGGCGAAGAGCCCCCCATCCTCAAGTCGAACATCTTCTTCCTCTTCCTCCTCCCACCCATCATCTTGGATGCCGGCTATTTCCTCCCTTTGCGCCAATTCACCGAGAACCTGGGCACCATCCTCATCTTTGCCGTGGTGGGGACGCTCTGGAACGCCTTCTTCTTGGGTGGCCTGATGTACGCCGTGTGCCAGCTCAGCGGCCCCAGCCTGAACCACATTGGCCTCCTGGCCAACCTGCTTTTCGGCAGCATCATCTCGGCTGTAGACCCGGTGGCCGTGCTGGCCGTCTTTGAGGAGATCCACATCAACGAGCTGCTCCACATCTTGGTCTTTGGGGAGTCCCTGCTGAATGACGCCGTCACGGTCGTAAGTGGATGAGGGGGATCGGCCAAGGGGCTGGGGTTCTCTTTGGTGGAGCATCTCTAGGTGGTGACACCAGGATGAACAGCTGTCAGTCAAGCCCTGTGGGCAGAACTGTGCATTGGGCCATCACAAGCTGCCAGATGCCTCCAGCAGCTGAGCCGTGGCAGCTCCGCTTGCTCCTGACCTTTTGCAGTGCAAAGCTAAATATAGCGACTTAATACACCGCAGAGGTGGGTTAAGGTGAAGAGTTTCACTCGGTGGTTTGAGGAGACCAAGAGCATGTGCCCAGCCTGCTCCCGCCTCTTGGTGAAGAGCAGGACTGTGCCCAGCGCCCGGATCTCCTGGGGACCTGCTCTCCTGGGTGGAATCTCTGCCTGCTGCTGTGCTCATGCCTGCCCTGCCAGGGAACACGAGCAGGAGGGGTTGGCGCTGGGTCAGGCAGCACTGCCCTGTAGCTGCTGCTCCCTCCTGTCCCCTGCTCCCTTCTGTCCCCTTCCTCACGTGGTCTTCTTGCTGCAGCACTGAGGAGGTGGGAGGGCAGGACATGGCCAGCCAAGAGCAAAGGGGGAGCCGTGGGGGCTGCGGCCAGGCTGGTGTCCCAGCCGGGTCGCCCCTCAGCTCTGTCTTTGAGCAGCAGCTTTGCAGGGACCTTTGGGAGGTTCAAGGCCCAGGCCAACTGCTCTGGGGCCGTGCTGTTTCCAAGGGACGTCTGTGTCCAGGTGCTGGCTTGGTCATCAGCACAGTGTCCTCCTCTGCAGAGCTGGCCTCTGCGCTTACTTCTACCCCACTGCTTTTTCCTGGCTTTTCTCCCATATCCCAGCTGTCCACTTTGGAGCTGGCTGCTCAGCGCGCTGCTGCTGAGGTTCCTGGTGACAAGGAGCACACTGTCCCACCACAGGGCTTTTCCCAGGAGCTTCTTCCCTCCTTTGACCAGAGGGGCTGCCTGCAGGGTCTATGTCCCCACTCCCACCCCTGGGGAATGCTTTGCCCTTCTGCTGTCACATCTGTCCCTGCCCATGTCCCAGGAGCCAGCCCTGGCAGGCAGGAGCTGGCACCTCGCTGGTCCCTCATAAGTGAAGCCCATTTCCCATCCTGATATGCCTGCATCAACTTCTGCTTTAAAATCTGCCCAGGAGCTGTGTCTTGGGGTGGGGGAAGGTGATGCTGCCCCAGGTGGGCACCTTCTGCAAGGTTGCCCTCTTAGCTACAGAGCTGTGTTAAGGGTTTAGGCTCTTCTATGAGCTGAGCAGGACAGATGTTGGCTTTTCAATCCATGTGGCTGTCAGGTGTCCACCAGCCTGGATCTGTCCTGACCTGCTTGTTGGGAAGCAGGAACAGCCTCTAGCTGGTCCAGACCTTGACCGAAGCCCCTCCTGGGACAGTGGTCAGGGCTGTGTTGGAGAGCAGAGCTGTCGCAGACACAGCTGTCCCAGCAGTTTGAACCCCCCTCTCCCTTCTTGGGGTTGGACTAGATGATCTCCAGAGGTCCCTTCCAACCCCTACCATTCTGTGTGTGATTCTGTGATTCTTCCTCCCAGGTCCTCTACCACCTCTTTGAGGAGTTTGCCACCTTCGAGCAGGTGACCATTATCGATATCATCCTCGGCTTCCTCAGCTTCTTCGTGGTATCGCTGGGCGGTGTCTTCGTGGGTGTCATTTATGGGGTGATCGCTGCCTTCACGTCCCGCTTCACCTCCCACATCCGAGTCATCGAGCCCCTCTTCGTCTTCCTCTACAGCTACATGGCCTATCTCTCTGCTGAGCTCTTCCACCTCTCCGGCATCATGGCGTGAGTTGGGCATGGGTGGGATGAGCTGCCCTCCTGGCCGCAGGACCATTTGGAGGATTTACTCTGGTGTAACCACAGCCCTCTGGCTGTCCCAGCATGGCCAGTACATGCCCAGTAAGGGCCAGAGGTGTGTTTGGGCTGGGGTGTGCAGGGAGGCAGATGAGGGAAGTGACTCTTTTGAGTTGTCCCACAGATCCTGGGGCACCAGGAGCCCATCACCTGTTCTCCTGGGCACACAGTAGCAGGCAGAGCCTGCTGAGCGCTCAAGATGATTTGATTTTATGGTGCCTGGCTCTGATGCTCATTCCTGCCATGCCAGGGGAGCAGAGAAACCTTGTGTTGCCTTCTCTGGAGGCCTTGAATAATTGCTGGTGTCTCACAAGCCCTGTCCTGCTCTGGGGTTTGACATAAGAGCACAAAACGCTGCTGCAGGGTCAGGGGTTGGGGCCATCCCATGTCCCCATGGCTGCTGAGTGCCCTGACCTTGCCCTTAGGCTCATTGCCTGTGGTGTGGTCATGCGGCCCTACGTGGAAGCCAACATCTCCCACAAGTCCCACACCACCATCAAGTATTTCCTCAAGATGTGGAGCAGCGTGAGCGAGACCCTCATCTTCATCTTCCTGGGTGTTTCCACTGTGGCTGGCCACCACTACTGGAACTGGACCTTCGTCATCAGCACGCTGCTTTTCTGCCTCATTGCGAGAGTTTTAGGTGAGGTGTCAGTGTGGTGGCAAAGTGCTTGGGGACAGTTCTGGGTGATGTGCAACTTGCAGGGCCACGAGGCCCATGTTTGCCTTACTGAGGAGGCTGGAGTTGACTGGGTAGCCGTGTTCCACCACTGCTGCTCTCTGGCTTTCTGGGGAGGTGGGCTTAAGGCCACATTCATGCTGGAACTGGGGTTCAAGCTGGTGAGAAGTGTTGGGATGAGTGAGCAGGACAGCACCCACCTGCGCCCATGGCTCCAAGGGGTCAGGCTGGACTGCCAGGAGAGGTCTCTTTGGGGCTGGAGGGTATCCTTCCCTGTCTGCTCACACGAGGCCCTGCCCCGCTCCCTCAGGCGTCCTGGTCCTCACCTGGTTCATCAACAAGTTCCGAATCGTGAAGCTGACGCCAAAGGACCAGTTCATCATCGCCTACGGGGGCCTGCGGGGAGCCATCGCCTTCTCCCTCTGTTACCTCCTGGACTATAAGCATTTTGGCATGAGGGACATGTTCCTCACAGCCATCATCACGGTCATCTTCTTCACAGTTTTTGTGCAGGTTGGTAGCACATGGGTGGTCATAGAATTATAAAATGCATTGGGTTGGAAGGGACCTTTCAAGGTCGTCTGTTCCAACCCCCCTGCAGTCAGCAGGGACGTCTCTAACTAGATCAGGTTGCTCAGAGCCCCATCAAGCCTGGCCTTGAACATCTCCAGGGATGGGTTTGAGAGAGAAATGGACCTAGTGTGTGTGGAGAGCGAGGAGCACATCTCCAGCCTCCATGCCTGACCCTGGCACTGTCCCCCATCTCCAAAAGCTCCCGAGGCTGCTGAGTGACACTGGCAATGTGGTCTGGCTGTGCCAAACCCACCCCACTCCCACCGGTGTGTCTTGGGGTGAGGTCTAACCCACCCTCCCCCTTCCCTAGGGCATGACCATCCGGCCCTTGGTGGATCTGCTGGCCGTCAAGAAGAAGCAAGAGACAAAGCGCTCCATCAACGAAGAGATCCACACGCAGGTAACTCCCTGCGCCCGGCTGCTCCTTCTCTTCGCCGCCATAGCCCTCTTCTCTCTCTGCTTCTGCCACCTCCACCACTGTAACCAGGCAGGTTTACAGAGCGGGAGCTGCCCCTAAATCGGTGCCCAAGGTAAGGGGGGATGGAGCGAGGGCTCTTCCCCATCTGTGTTGTCCAGTGCCCGCTCCGACCCAGACCTCCCCTGTGCCTGGTAGAGCAGCAGCCCGGTTGTGTAGGACCGTGCTGCCCTCCTGAGGCCCATCCTGGACCCACAGCCCTGCTTTTGCACCCCCTGAGTGCCCTCCCCGCTGTGTCAGCCTGGGTGTCGAGGTGGGAAGAGGGTTGGCAATGGCCCTGCGAGCTGCTTACACCTTGGACCTTCTCTTCCAGTTCTTGGATCACCTTCTGACGGGGATTGAAGATATCTGTGGTCATTATGGGCATCACCACTGGAAGGATAAGTGCGTATGGAGGTTTGGTGGCTCAGGGGACCCACGGAGGAGATGGGGAAGGGTTTGAATGGCCACTGGCAGGTTTTCGAGCCATATGCGGGATTTTTCCCTGGACCGTAATATCCACACACACACTGGCCTTGATGAATTATGGCCCTGAGTTGGGTGTGAGGGGCTGCACCTCTTCGCCACACCCCCCATGGCATGGCCACGGCAGCGTGGGAGCTGCCGGTGGCTGGTCCCTGCAGGAGCTCAGGACTGTCCGTTGTGGGTGCAAGCAGCTGCTGGGTGGTTTGGAGGCTCAGGAAAGCCTGAGTTGGGGAGGCCGGAGTTGACCTGCGCTGGTGGGAACTGAACTGTCTTCTGCTGGCCTGGGCCAGGGATGGGGAGCAGGGAGTGGGTGCCGGGGCAGGGGGAGGTCTGACGTGTTTCCCCACATCCTCGGGAAGGCTGAATCGCTTCAACGAGAGGTATGTGAAGAAGTGCCTGATTGCGGGGGAGCGGTCCAAGGAGCCCCAGCTCATCGCTTTCTATCACAAGATGGAGATGAAGCAGGCGATCGAGCTGGTGGAGAGCGGGGGCATAGGGAAGATCCCCTCGGCTGTCTCCACCGTCTCTATCCAGTGAGTTCCATGACCCTGGCCACCCTGTGCCTCCAATGGGCTCCCTGCTAGTGGCCACAGGGCAAGCAGCTTGTGGGCCCTGCCATGGCCATCGCACTGTCACTCTGAATCCTGTTTGTCCACACAGGAACATCAACCCCAAGATCCTCCCTGTGGAACGCATCCTTCCAGCCCTGTCCAAGGACAAAGAGGAGGAGATCCGGAAAATCCTTCGCAACAACCTGCAGAAGACCAGGCAGAGGGTGAAGTGTCTCCTGGCATCATGTGTGCCCCTTTTGCTTCCCTGCGGGTGGCCAGGACCTACTAGAAGCCCTTAGGGCCAGCTGGGCCCTTCAGCCCCCGCATCCCTGCCCTCCTGCCCTCATGTTCCTGGTCTGGCTCTCCATCCCCAGGAGGCTTTTCCTCCTGGGATGGTGTTGGGATAGTGCTGATGGAGGAGGCTGGCCCAGTCAGTGGCTGAGCCCAGTGTTTAAACCCTTGTTGGGCCAAGGTGTGTCAGGCATCCCATGATAGCACACAAGGGACGAGCCACCAGCTTGCCTGGACGTGCTGTGCCCACTGGTGGGTGTTTCATCCATCTCCCAGGGGAACGGTGCCATGACCTTCCTGTGCTTTTCTATGTGTTGGTTTTTTTAACCCATCTCCTTTTCTTGGGGCTTTTTCCCAGTTGCGATCCTACAACCGGCACACACTTGTGGCCGACCCCTACGAGGAAGCCTGGAACCAGATGCTCCTGCGGAGACAGAAGGCCAGGCAGCTGGAACAGAAGGTGTCAAGGGGACACTGGCACGGGCTGGGGTGGAGGGGGGCCAAGGGAGTCTTCCCAGCCTGAGAACGGTGTCCTGCATGGGGAGGGGGCTGAGGTTCAGATGACAGTGGGTGACCCCATGCCTTGGGAGTCCTCCGATCACCCCAGGCTCTGAGCAGCACGGTTGGGAAGACACATGTACATGTCCTCTACACCCCACTGCTGCTCCTCGCTCATCCCCATGGCCAGGGGTCAGTTTCCTGCCTCCCCTTCCCCATTTCTCCCGGCCACTCCGATGGAGACGGTCCCTGTGCTTCCATTCCAGATGAACAACTACCTGACGGTGCCGGCTCACAAGCTGGATTCTCCCACCATGTCCCGGGCTCGCATAGGCTCAGGTAGGTGGGACTGACCCGGGGGAGCGCTGCTGCTGGCACCTCGCTGGGCATCACCAGCACTTCAGTGCTGGAACACTCGGGGGTCACGTTGTCCTGCACCCCCTCAGCTCCTCTAGCCCCAATCGTCCCCATCCCTCTCCCCTGTGGCAATGGAGCCAAGCCCCAGGGGTTTGCTGTTCTCAAGCCCAAGCTCTTCCTGAGCAGAAGCACACACCTCGCTTCCCAGCACGATTCCCATGGGGAATTGACCTTGGCTGATCCGTAGATCTCTCCGGAGCTCAGCTAGCTCCATCCATGCAGCCACATTTCTGGCCATGCCTCTCCCTGCCCTCTGCAGGGTTGAGGACCAGGAGTGTTCACCCCAGGACCTTCCCCTGGACTCCTGCCTTCTCCAGCACACATTTTGCTTTGCCATCTTGGGTTCTTCTTGTCCTGTGTGTCCTCTCCTGCTCTGGGGAGGGTGTGAGGGCTGTGACGGTGCTGCTGGCGCTTGCCGAGCTGGCAGTTATCGGCAGAGGGCAGCTTCGCCTGCCGCAAACAGCGCAGTCCTGGAGTGTCTCCAGATGGGGTGTGGAGATGAAGAAAAGGAATTAAACAGCAGACTTGGAACTTAGAGGGAGTGTGAGCGCAGACATCCCAGCCCCAAACATCTGGAGTGCATTAGCTGGGGGGTCCCTGAAAACCCCCGTCCCTTCCCCACATTATCCTGACCCACTTTGTTCATGATACCGTGAGTTGGGCCCTGCCTGACCTCTCTTTGCCTCTGCAGACCCGCTGGCCTACGAACCCAAAGCAGACTCGGAGAACCTGCCCATCATCACCATCGACCCAGCCTCCCCGCAGTCCCCGGAGTCCGTGGACCTGATGAACGAGGAGCCCAAGGGCTGCGGCGGCCTCCCGCCCTCACCCGAGGAGGATGAGGAGGGGCTGGTGATGCGGGTGAAGGAGCCTTCCTCCCCAGGTACTGATGATGTCTTCACCCCGGGGACCAGCGACAGCCCCAGTAACCAGCGGATGCTGCGATGCTTGAGCGACCCGGGGCCTCGGCCAGAACCGGAGGAGGGGGAACCCTTCATCCCCAAGGGGCAATAGCAGCTGGCACTCGAAGCCTCACCTCTGTGTGGTTTCTCTTGTTCTTTCTTTGGTCTTCATTTGGTCTTTCTTTGCTCTCGTTTTTGGTTTCCTGTCACTACACACCGGGTTTGGGAAGGGGAGACCATCCTGGATGGACTGGGATTGCCAGGGCAGCTCTGCCCAGCAAGCCCTGGGCTGGCCCCGAGGAGCGGGGAAGGAGCCCCCGGGATGCACCAGGCTCCTCGGCCGCTGTGGCCTGGAGTTGAGGGACAATTTGCCTCCCGGGACTGGGATCTGCAGGTGCCTCACAGCCCCGGAGGCTGCCCACCCACTCAGGACCTGCGAGCGGCTCCTCGGCGCGGCTGCGGCCGGCACAGAGTGGGCTCTGGCCGGGGAGCTGGGGGTGTCCATGGAGGCACAGCTTCACCTCTCCCAGCTTGGGTTCTACCTGCCCCCTCACCTTGCTCCAGAGCGGAGAGATGGGAAGACAGGAGCCGGGCTCTGCACCGGGCTGGGGCACCCACCACTTCACCTGGCCCCCTCCCAGGGACCTCGGGCTGGTGCTGCTGCTCCCTGTCTCGGCCGCTCCCCCCGCAGAGCCGGCTGCCGCCCAGGAACCTCTTCTCCAGCCCTGCATTTCATGCCAGGTCTTGTTCAATAAATATCCTAGAGCCATGCAAGGGGGAAGCCGGGTCCCCCCTCACTTCGAGTGGCCCCGCAAGCCTGGGCCTCTCCATCCCTCCTGGAACTGCTACCTGTCACCCATCCCCGCGGGGACCCTCTGCCAGCCTCGGCCCCTCGCCCCGCGCCAGCGTGGCAGCGGCACCGGCTGCTCCTTAACCAAAGACGGGGGTCTGGGCTCCACGGGCACGGGGAGGGGGCATGCCGGGGGTTGCATTTGCTATATGGGGTGGTTATTTTTCTCTCTCTGCAACCAAGAGAAGCTGGGGGAGAACCAGGGGCCAGCTCGCCCAGTGTGGGGACACGCTGGGGCCGGGGGGTTGGCAGGAGGGGGACGGTGTTCCCCCAAGGACGGCTGGAGGAGTTGGGGGTCCTGAGTTTGGAAGGATCCGTCTTTCCCCCAAGTTGTTTAGGTGGTTTAGAGGGTGTCCTGAGTCACGCTCGAGCGCATCACCTCGTCCCCCACGTGCCACCCCTCTCCAGGGGTGCTCTTCACCCCCTCCCCGGGGAGCCCGGGCTGCTTCCCCCTCCCCGCGCCGTGCCTTGCCACGCGTCGTCTCTGCCCCGCTGCCTTCGGTGGGCACCCGTCCCACGTGCCCACCCCACTCCACGTCCTGACCGTGGGACCGGTGGCCTTGGTCATGCCAGGGCGAGAGCCCACGTCGCTGCCTGCGCCTGCCTACCTGCCCTGCTCTGTCTCCAGGAGGGAAGAAAAAAACAAAAGCAATGAAAATTCTCTTGTATAAAAAAGGAAAAAAAAGAAAAACCACATGTAAAGAGAATTTTGGTTTTTGTTATGAATGTTCTAATAAATTAATGTTAATTTTTAGTGGGGGTTTTTTCCAGCTGTTTGCAATCCTACCCCTGGCACAGGGTCCCGGCTGTCCCAGATGAAGGAGGTGGCTGCAAAGGCAGATCCTTTAGCAGGGACGTGGATCACCCTGTCACGGCCCCGAGTGCAGCCGGGTGTCCTGGCACAGCTCTGCCCACCCCGAGCCTGTCCTGGCTCCCTGCCTGCACTGCAGCGGGGTCTGGGGGGCTAATGGCTCCAACCCCAGGGGAGGGGGCTTGGGATATTTGACCCTGTGTTTTTCTCCCTGGGTTTCTCCAGGAGCCATCAGAGAGGAGCCAGTTTCCACCCGCATCCCACAACCCGTGAGGGGGAAGAGACCCAGAGCGATGCCTGGGTGAGGGGCTGTGCCCCAACCTGAAAATCCCCCAGAAAAGACCCTCCCACCCCAGCAGCGCTTGCACCTTCTCCCCCCAACCCAACCAAGACACCCCCCCACAAGGGCCCGGGGTACCCCAAGGTGACCAGAGCTCCTGGCTTTTGGGCAGCTGGAATGGGAGCATGTTTCACGGCTGTAAATTAAGGCTCTGATTCAAGGAGGCCGTGAGTCACCACCTCACCATCCAGCAAGCACATTTTTGCTGGTGGTGCTCATGTGCCGAAAATACCTGAAGCCCAGGGTCCCCCGTGGCCGCGGGCTGGGACTTGGCCCCGTCACCACCACAGGGGTTCCCTCTCCTTGCTGAGGGCTCCCTGGGCAGGCCGAGGTGGCCCAGGATGTGAGGCAGGTAATGCCATGGGGCAGGCGATGCTGTGGGGTAGGTGATGCCATGGGCCAGGCAATTCCATGGGGCAGGCGATGCTGTGGGGAAGGCGATGCCGTGGGGCTCATGGTGGTGCCGGTTTGGTGGGTGCCATCCTTGCACCCGATGCAGGGTTCAGGGTGGCTCACCCCCGGGGCAGCGGTGCTGGTGGAAGGACCCCAAAGCGGGAGGGCTTGGCAGGAATGGGCAGAGCTGGGTCTTGACTTTATCCTCGCTGGAGGAGAGCAGCAGTTGTGCCTGGGGGCACCCAGAGGTGCTGGCCGCAGCCTGGGACCTGGGTGATGGCCACTCATCCCGGGGACGGAGGGGAATGCAGAAGCACAGGGATGCTGCTGCCAAGCATCTCACCCGCCCCACGTGCCGGCAAGCCTCACGTGCACCCGCCCTCTTGATTTTGGTCATACCTTAATGGGAGAACTCACCAAACCCAGGCATTTCCAGGATATTCTTGTTTCTTTCTTAAAGGCTGAGTAACTTTTTTTAATGAGGGAGGACTAATGATCCCTCCAGGGATGGGCTGTCACCGCTGAGCAACTGCCAAAGCACACGCAGTGCCGGGCCCGGGGGGTGGATGGGCCCCGCGTGTGCCCCCAGCCCCCTGCTCCTCCAGCAATGTCCTTTTTTCCCCTGTGCAGCCCCTCTTTGCCTCATACTCCCCTCCAGCTCCCTCCCGAAGCATGTGGAGGCCATGGTGGTGGCCTCAAGGACAGGGAGAGCAGTGAGACCCTGAGCGGGATGGACTTGTCCCTGCACACGCGTGTGCTGAGGCATTTATCCCCCTTCCCGTAACCCCCATCCGTGGGGATGACAGAGCTGCTGCCTCCGCAGCTTCAGGAATCTGCCCTGGCCAGGAAATCTGGGCTTCCCCATGCCTCAGTTTCCCCCTGCGAGGTCCAGCATGAAGCCCAGGCTTGCAGCGAGGGGAACGAGACCCCTCGGGAATGGCCAAGAATTCACCCCAGCATCACCGGCTCCGGGCTCAGCAGCCACCCAAAGCGGAGCTCCGGCCCGGCTCCCTGGCTTTCCCAGAGGAGCGATGCCGAGCAGCTGGCGGGCACTGGGATGGGGTGCAGCGGATCTGCCACCACCCGCAGCCGTGCTTGGGTGTCACCCGGCACCTGAAAACCCAAAGCGAAGGGACAGTCTGCGTTCTCCACCAGGCTCAAACCAGTGATGTTAAGATGGGTCGTCTCTTGCCATGGCTTTAGAGGCACAAGTCACACCAGGCAAGGCAGCACATGGTGTCACCGGGAAGCCACCAAGCCTGGGACACGGTGTTCATGCCATGAGGGAACCAGGACGATGGGAACCTCCCCAGCCAGTGACACCTTGGGCAGCTTCGAGGGGGCAGCTCCATCCCTGCCCCGCTCCAGGGGCACATCGGTGCCGTGTCCCCCTCCCCGTGCCCCGGCGGTGCCGTGTCCCCCGCCACGCTCCCCAGGCAGCATTTTGCGGCAGCTGGGGGAGATGACGGGTGCCATTCCCCAGCTCTGCATCACCCGCAGTAATAACACCCTGCGCTCCCTTTCATCTCAGGGCCTCCAAGGTGGCCCTCGCCGGGGCGAGGGCGTCCCAGCGTCATCATTTATCATTAATTCCAGGAGGCAGCCAGGGATGTTGTGGGGTCTGAGGGTCCTGGCTGGTGACATGGAGACCCAGGCTGTGAGCAGACACCCCTTGTGCTGGGCGGTGAACGCGGGTGCTCACCATTCAGCCATCCCAAATCCAACCTTGCACAGGGAAAACACCTCTTTGGGCAACCGTGGCCACTCAGGGCCGTGGAGGCAGCTGGTGGCACAGCCCTGGGGACATGGGTGTCCTGGCAGTGAGGGTTTGGGGATAGCGAGCAGCGGTGGCACCTCTGTGACAGGCTGTGCAGGAGCAGTGTTTGCCAAGGGAGGTTCTGGACAGGGCCACGGAGAAGGGCTCCACCTCCTAAACCCACAGCGGGCACGGGAGGCAGCATGTGTGTGGGGACGGTGACACGCGTGTGGGGACAGCGGCACGCATGCACGGGACGGTGGGCGATTGCATGGGGATGGCGGCATGTGTGCATGGAGGTGGCAGGTAAATACCCGGGGATGGGTGGCAGCTGCTTGGGGACAGCTCATGTCTGCCTGGGGACAGCTGGTGTGTGTGCACAGGGCAGCCCCAGCGTGCACCAGAGCTGGCCGGTGCACGTGTGGGGACAGCAGTTGTGGGCATGGGGACAACATCCATGGGAATGGAGACAATGGCCATGGAGACAATGGCCATGGGAATGGGGACAACATCCATGGGCATGGGGACAATGGCCATGGGCGTGGACATAGCCAGTATGTGCGCGGGGACAGCCCGGGAGACATGGCTGATGTGTGCACCGGGGGTGGCTGCTGCGAGAGCAGGGCAGGAGGAATGCCCCCACCCTGACGGGGAGCGTTGCTGCTCCCCTGGGGCGATGCTGGGTGACGTTGGTGGCTCCAGGAGAAGGGCTTGGTCCCTCCTGCTTGCTCAGGGAGTTGCCACACGCCCTGCTTAATGGCAGGTGGCATGGAGCCAGTCCCACGCGGGTCAGGGAGTCCCCGAGGTCTCTCCTCACCTCCAGGTTGGGCTTTCACCCCCTGTCCCGCTCCCCCAGCTCCTCCAGCCCTTTCCCCCTGGCTCCCCCACGGAGCAGCCCACTCCCGACGCTTGCCCCTCTCTGTGCCCCTGGGTGCCCTGTTCCTCCCCACGCACACGCTGGGGCGCATCCCAGCTCCTCCCTGTGTGATTTCCCGGCAGGGCGAAGCCGGTGTCCCCGTGTTCCCCAGGCAAAACTGGGATGCTGCTGATCCTGGATCCATGAGGCAAGTGGGCCCACGGCATCCCTGAGCCCCCAGCTCCTGGCCCAGCCTCACAACCCCCAAAAGGACTTTCCAACCCTGGTGCCTTCACCCGGGAGGCAGGATCCGCCCGTGTTTCACCCCAAGACGATGATTATTCCTTAATTGCCAACAAAACAAACGAATAAAGCCCAGGCTGGCCCTTGCTGAGCTGGAAGGAAAGGGCCTCGGTGCCATTCCCAGCTCTGGGCTCAATGCCGGCGGCTTTTTGGGATAATCGTTTGGTGATGGATGTTAACGAGCAGCTCAGCCAGTCCGGCCGGAGCGCGTCAGCTCTTTTTAATGGGCCGATGTTCTCTCCAGAGCCATCAGCACGCCTGGGCCCCTCGGCCCGGGCAGCACCGGGTGTATCTCCGGGCTTGGCCCGCAAGGATGGGCAGCACCTCGTCCATCCTATCGGCTCCGCGGCCACATCCAGCCCCACCACCCAGGGGTGTCACAGCTGGTGGGGTCCCCCAAGCCACCATGCCCGTGGGGTGCTCAGCACCCAGCCAGCCTTTCCTCCTGCACCTAAACCCCCCCCAGATGGGTTGGTGGGGTGGGTCCTGATCCCTAAAGCCGTCTGGCTCCTCTCAGCATCTTGGGAAACTCTTCCTGATCCAGTTCTTTTGCTGACAGGATCAAAGGGATTTTGCAACAGGAGGCAGTTGCCTGATTGTTTATCAAGTTCCTTGGAAAATCTCTTTCCATCAGGACACCCCTCCTCCCGCACACCGGTTAGGACCCTTGTGGGGAATGACCAGGAGCAGCGTTTGATCCTGACGGAGATGCCTGATGGAGCCAGGGGATGATGCTGGCAGGGGCCGGAGAGCACAACACCTCAGCACGAGGAGGGTCCCCATGCGGGGACCCCGGCAGAGGGGACTCCAGCCCCTCACGGGGACTCCTCAGACTGTCAGTGCGTCACAGGATGGGGAGAACTTCAGAGACAACCAGGGCTCGGGGCAGCCCCTTGTCCTCTCTCCCTCCAACCCGGCTGTGGGTTCTCCTAAACACCCCATTTGCCCCCAACCCCAAATCTCCCCATCACCCAATTATTCTTCCCGCAGCCAACTCCAGCTTCCAGCAGCAGACCCCTGGGATATGGGAGGGGACAACCTGCCACCATCGAGCCTTGGCTTCAGAGATGGGCTTTGCAGCTTGGAAGACAAGAGCCCCACAACGGCCTCCCCGAGGCTGGGGTCCGGGGGCTTCCAGGGCTCTCACAATAAACATTTGCAAGGGTAGAAAAATAAATCCGTGCTGTCTCACCGCCCGACAGGGCTCGAGGCTTTGAAGGATGGATCCCAGCTCCAAGCAGGAACTGAGGAAACGGGAGCAGCGGCTGCAGATGTGGAGGCTGGAGTTGTGCCCATCCATCCGGGCATCGGGCACCGGCTCGGCGAGGAGACGCCTCCTGGAGATGTCTGCAGGGTTAAATGCCACAGAGAAATTAGCTCTTTAAAGTGATGGGAATTGTTGGGATGAAAGGAAATGGGCAGCCAGCGGCTGGGGACACCACTGGCCTCAGGAGGAGGTGGTGGCTCAGCCAGCAGCGGGGCCACGTGGTGGGTTTAGGGGCCGGGAATGGGAACACCAAGTATCAGCCTCCTGGGATGGTGGGTTCCATCACCCCGGGCTGTCTCCTGGGTGCCAGAGGTCCCTGCCGTTGGCTGGTGCGGTGGGCTCCTGGGGATGATGGTGGCCAGGGGGACATGGCCCAGGGGTGAGGGGTGTAGGCCAGGGGGCATTGGGCTGTGGGGCACCAAGCCATGGGGTATCAGTGGGGTATCAGACTTTGGAGCATTAATTGGGCATCAGGGCATGAGGTGTCAACAAGGTATCAAAGCATGGGGTATTGGTGGGGTATCAGGACATGGGGCATTAATGGGGCATCAGGACATGGGGTATCAGGACATGGGGTATCAATGGGGCACCAGGACATGGGGTATCAGGGCATGGGGCATCAGGACATGGGGTATCAATGGGGCACCAGGACATGGGGTATCAGGACATGGGGTATCAATGGGGTATCAGGACATGGGGCATCAGGACATGGGGTACCTCCTTGTGTCGGGAGGTTGGACTAGAAGACCTCTAGAGGTCCCTTCTAGCCTAAACCATTCTATGATTCTATCAGGTCTTGGGACATCAATGGGGCACCAGGATAAGGGTATCGATGGGGTATCACAGCATTGGGGCATTGATGGGACATCAGAGCATGGGGCACCAGGACATGGGGCATCAGTAGGGGTCAACAGGGATCAATGGGGACCAATGGGGACCAATGGGGATCAATGGGGATCTATAAGGACCAATGGGGTGTCCCTTGAACCCGCGCCCCGACCCGACCAATCACCGCCGGGATTCCCGCACGCGCGGCGCGCGCCGGAGGGGCGGGGCCTCACCAGCCTGTCCCTCCCCCTCCGCCCTCCGGCCCCGCCCCTTTCCCAGCCCTCTCCTCTGATTGGCTCCTCACCCAGCCCCGGCCTCCACCCCGGACCTATCCGAGCGCAGGAGGAGCGGCGGGGCCGGGCGGGGATTGGCTGCGGGGCCGGGCCAATGGGGGCGCGGCCGCGGGGCCTATATCCGGGCGCGGCGGGGCGCGCGCCGCGCAGTGCCGGTGGCGGGCGGGGAGCGGCGCGGAGCGGTCGGGTCCCTGCAGCGTCCCCTCGGGCTCCCTCCTTCTCCTCCTGCCCGCCGCCGCCCCGCCGGAGGCAGCCCCCGCCTCGGTCTGCCGGCTTTCTGCCCCTCTTTTTTTCTTTCTTTTTTTTTTTTTAACTTTCTCTCCTCTTCCGGCCGGTGTCCTGGCCGGTTCCGGGTGACTCGGGCTCTTCTTCCGGTGGCAGTTCGGCTGGGGAGGGGAGCGCCATGGCGGCGGCGGGGCCCGCTCCGGGCGGCTCGGAGCAGCGCTTCAGCGTCCTCACCTGGGAGCAGGTGCAGCGGCTGGACCAGATCCTGGGCGAGGCCGTGCCCATCCACGGCCGAGGGAACTTCCCCACGCTCTCCGTGAGGCCCCGCACCATCGTCCAGGTGAGGCCCGGGCCCGGGGGGCGGGTAGGCCCCGAGTAGGCCGCGGTGGCCCCTGGGGGGGCTGGGGCGGTAGGCCCTGCTAGGCCGCGGTGGGCCTTGAGAGATGGAGGAGGAGGAGGAGGGGGGTGCAGGCCCGGCCCCGCCGCCTCGTTGGACTCTGCCCCGCTCCCGCGGGGGTCAGGGAGAAAATAAAACTGCTGAGGCAGCGGTAACCGGGCCGCCGGGCCCCGAGCCAGCCCGGCCGGGCACCCTCAGCCTCCCCCCTCCCCGTGCTGGCCCGCAGAGCTCCCGGCCTGCAGGGTGCTGGGCCGGCCGGGTGCGGGTCCTCCTGGGGCAGCTGAGGTTGCTGTCGGGTGGGTTAAAAGCTGGGGAGCCGGCACCCATCGTTCTAGGGGTGCTGGGGGCTTGGCTGGCCCCGGTTCCCAGTGCTGGAGTGTCTCAGTGGGTCAAGCTGCTCAGCATGGAGGTGCCTATTGCATGGCTTCTGTGTTCTGCAGAGCAGGAATGTATAAATCATAGCAGAAATTCATAAAGCTGGAAGGACCCTCCTAGAAATTGACTTCTTTAAAAAAAAAAAGCGACCCCACATACATTTAACATTTATGCCTGGTCCCCAAAGCTACTGCAGCTTGTGCTGTGGATCCCACTTTGCTTCCTTCCATCCCGTGTTCCTCTTTTCGAGGTGGTTTGGGGTCCTCGGAGCTGTGAAATGCAGATGGCCGAGGCAGAGTGGAGCTTTGGAGCTGCTTCCACGAAATGGCTTCGTGCTGGTGGACATGTTGGGCTCGTGCGTTGTAAGAGGCAGTTATTAATTTAAATGCTAGATCAAATGTCAGTGTCCTTTGATTCCCGGCACACTGACTGTATCTTCCAGAGCCTGCCTAAGACTTGGTCTTGTTAAAGAGTTCCTGTTAGTTTAACCATAAAGTAATAACTGTGTTTAATATTAAACTAACAATGTAGTTGGAATAAGCTGATGCATATTCATGTTTGGGAGGCAACTTCATTCCTCAGTAATGACTCATCAAATGTAAAATCGGGCATGTTAGCTTCTAATTAAAAAGGCTATTCACAAAGCTAAAACCAAACTGGCTTTCACAATAAACTAATCACCAGGATTTTGAAGGATCAGCTGCTTGAGAAATATTTCTACTTAAGCCTGGAAGATGGAAAGGTGACATTTGAAAGACACTCTGCTGTACGAGAGCCTTGGCTGATCTCAAATTCCTCGAGTTCCTGCCGCATCTGTTGGGGGCAGAAGTGCTAAATATTGGCTGCTAAAGCTTTAAAGCGAAAGGCAGATGAGAGCTACTCTTGGGGCTTGTGCAAGGCCGGCAAAGCTTGATGCTGGTAAAAGCCCAATGCAATGAGGTGACAGATGTTCCACCAAACTGAAGTGATTTGGTGTCGGAGCTGCTGAAAAGGATGTTGCCACTAGCAACTTCAAACACTAAATAACTGAGGGCTGTAACTCTGCCCAACCGCGCTGGCAGACCCTGTATTTAGGGCTGACTAATCTGAAACAAGTAACCTAAAAGGCAGTGAGTTATTTATTGCGTGCTCTTGTTGTTGTGGGAGGTGGGAAGCGGCAGGTCAGGACGCAGGCCGGGTTTGCTCCCGCCTGGCTGTCAGAGTCAATTATCGGAACCGCACGTAACGTGGGGTGCTGTTTTAGGAAGCAGGTCAGCAGCTGCCTAACCCTCGAAATATCCACCGCTCTGGGGAAAAAAATCCTCATACCTGAGCCCACAGAGGAGACTGACTTTGGGCTGAGCCTGCTGTCCTCAGGGAAGTGGCAAAGCTCTCTGCACCCCGGTGCTCTGCAGGTTGGAGCTCTTTATTGGGTGATTTCACAGAGTGGTGGGGGTTGGAAGGGACCTCTGGAGATCATCTCGTCCAAGCCCCTGATCCAGCAGGTCACCCAGAGCAGGGGGCCCAGGATCGTGTCCAGGCACCTTTGGAATCTCTCCAGAGGAGACTCCACAACCTCTCT
>JAVSBS010028085.1:4014-20676 GCA_033124195.1 Coracias cyanogaster | reverse complement strand
GGTAGTGTCTCGCCTTGCCCTCAATCCTCTTCCCTTTTGGGAGGCGGTACGGACGCTAGCGCCCGGACCGCGACACCTGGAAAGAATAGATTTAAATCCAGTGAAGAAACTTGAGGTTTATCAAGCGTGAAACTGTCACCTTATATTTTGACAATGCAATTCTACTATTTCCAAGGTAAAACAGATTCATACATAATACATGCAGATTCAGTTTGCACTACTAAACCTTCAGATTACAGTGCTACTTCCCTGCAAAAAGCATCTATTTTTAGCAGTGCTCTGTATCTGTCTGCAGGTAAATATCTGACAAGCAAAATGATAGTAAGTGGCACTTAGATACAGTCTACTTTATTGGTGTGCTTTGTAGAATGCACAAAAATAACAGAATGGTGTGAATGGCTTTTTTTTGATATTTCTTTACCTCAGCTCTTTAGGACTTGCATGGATGAAGAGATTGTATCTGTATTTTGAGAGACATCTTGCTACATATGTTAGCAATACCATATGTTAGTTTTCCTGTCTCATCAACCAAGTGTTTCCTGCTTGCTGTATGCATTCTGAAAAAGAACATGCTAATTTCTTGCTCCATCTTTGAAAAACTACAGTTTACACCTTACTGAACCTTATCCCAGGACCTATCAGTCTAGGAGACCATTATGCAGCTTCCACTGCATCAAGATTACTCATGCGCCAGGAAGAGCAGTCCTCTATGTATTAAATACCTGCAAAGAAAAAGGGTACCACTGACAGAAGCCTAGGAGAGAAGCCAAGTTTTTTAAGGTGCAAGATGAAACACAAAAGAAAAAAAAAAACTATTTGTGCTGAAAATATGGAATAGTGTATCTTTTTTACCTTGGCAAAAGAAGTACAAGAGAAGGTTTGCAGCTTCTGTAGAGTCAAAAACTAAAAGTGGGTTAAAAACTAGGATGTTTTGACCCAGACAGAACTCCTGTGGAGGGATGCAGCCAGTCAGGCCTGGGGCAGCAGGGAGCGATGGGCCTCTCTAGGGCAGCAGCAGCATCAACAGCAGGAGGTGTGTACTGGCCAAGGCCTTTGAGTCACCAGGGTAAGAAGCTGCAGCAGGAGTTGAGCAGGCTGTGTGCTGTCAGGGAGGATGAACATGAGACTGACAGCAGCTTCACAAGAAACCTCGCAGAGGGAAGACCCGAAACCTGTGATGCAGGGAAGGAGGGACACATAAAAGCCATACTTGAATGCATGATGGGTAGAGACTTACAAGATGGGAGAGACTTGAAACTTGTGACCTTTGGCAGCAAAAGAAAAGCTCCTTAACTATCCTCAGATCTGAATTCACAGAATTTACAGTAATATCCTGTGTAAGGGAGCAAGCTCCATTATGGAGCCTCAGAGTGAGCTGGGCCTGCACAGAGCACAAGCACCGAGAAGCAGTGGTGGGTGATGGTGATTTACGGTCCCCTTTTGCAGGCACAGAGACACCCCACATCTGACCAGACATGCTAGGTCACTCTTTACTTGCCATGAGGTTTGCTGTTTGCAGAGGTCCTGGACTAGGTTAGGGAGAATAGTTCCAGAGAGACTGCTAAGGGTTTTCCAACTCTCAGTCTCCCTTTCTTTTTTTCCATGTGGATCAACGCCAAGGGAGATATGGATCAAATCCAGAGAGACTGTAGGGGTCTGGAGATAACAGTGAAGGACATTGGAGTCAAAGTGGTCTGGTGACATGTAGTGTGATTTGGGTGGAGACACAAGTGCTAGAGGCATACCTATTTAGCATGATCTCTGTACTCTTCATTAGCATATGCAGGGGTGTCAACTGTAATATGCATTTCACAGGTAATGAGGAAAAGGGTAGTTATCATGTGATAGCCTTTCCTCAGAAACAAAGAACTATGCAGGGTCCTTGTCCTTGCTGACTAGAAGCAGGGCTGTCCTGCCTCTGCAGGGCCTCCTGCTTCTCTGCATCCTGTGATAGCCAGGTGAGTCTGCACTCCTCCAGAGTGCACTAGAGATAGCAAGGCCTCTTTTAGCACAGAGGACCCCAACGCATTATCCAAATATCACAGGTGGCAATTGAGGTTTAAACACTGGCATGTAATTATCCATATTGCTTAATCTGCAGCATGTTCATAGGCATTATTTTGGTCTAACAGGTGTTCTTGCAAATAGTGTTTGGGCACAGTTTTGTGGGTAACATTATCTCAGGATTATTCTAAGCCAGCAGTATGAACAGGACTCCTTTGAGGAGGAAAGAATTTAATCATGTGTACACAAGCTTACCTACTACTTGCCTTTGGGGTCAGAGAACAATCTTGTGCCTTTTTTACTTACCTGTACAGATTTAGATCCTGTGCTTGATTTGGTAGGTCTGCGTAGGGATCTAGAGGTTCAAATCCAGACACAAAGTTGGAAAAGAAAGATCAGCTGAAGCCCTTCAAACATTTCTGTAGCCTTCATAGCTTCAGAATTTGATCAGAGAACCTGTATCAGCTCACACATGGTGACATTTTCCAGTAATTAATATATTTAGAAGCCTGATCATTTGCCTGGAGTTGACAAAAGTACCTTGATTACTTGTGAGCCACATAAAAATGTTTGGGCTCTGTGAGCTGCAAGCATTCCCCATGGTCAATGGAAATTCTGAGCATTGAAATGTAAAAGAAAAAAATGATCAATCTATTGGATTAGCATGTCCCTGACCTACCATCTAACACTTATGTTAATGAAAATTGACAAGTTGCTTTAACCCAAGGATGTGTTTGCTTTTAGGTGACCTGCGAATAGTGCAAACACACTTTAGGAGTGCAATGGAGAAAAGGAAAAGTCTATTTTTGGATCTCTAATTCTTTGAACAGTTCTGCCAGTGCCATCTGTGGTTTGTGCATTGGGATTTCAAAACGCAGCAGTGCTGATACGGATAGCTTTCTTCTCTGTTGACCATCTGTCACAGGTGCAGGAACTAGAACACACATTATTAATTCTATAGATTAAAACTTCAGCTGAACTGGCATGCTGGTTTATTACTGTCTGCTTGGGTCCATGTCTCTGAACATACTATATACTGTTGAGCCAGCTTTTTTGTTTTGATTTGGTTTTTATTTTATTTTATTATTTTTGTGACATTCAGAAATTAGTTTCTGGATCTCAGTTGTGTCTCTGTAAGAGAAGGGAAAATGTTTCATTAGGTTCTCATTGATTTATGAAGCAGAAATTTTTGCAGGAAGAAGTCTTGAACAGCTTGTTTTCTCAGCTCAGCAGCAGGGACAGCCTGCAGATGATTAGTTCCGCTCATGCTCACATGTGTCACGACAGTAAATACTAATTATTACAAAAGGTTTTGTGGGAGATGAGGCTAATTGAGCAAAAGTTAAAAACAAATGTATACTGATTGTTTTAAAGTGTGTAAATAACAAAGGATCTGCTTCATGTTTGCATTATTGCCTTTAAAGGGAGCAAAGTTATGCAAATGGATGCAAAAGTCTCTCTAGAGTGTTATTGGTTATCATGTGTCACAGATTTCCATTTTAATGAGCTGTCTCTTCAAGCCGAGACTTAAGGACCAGATTTCCAAAAGCACTATATACTAGAGAGGCCTTGAGAATGTGACAGATTCATTTCACGGTGCTTTGAGGTTTCAAAATTATGGATTTATTCCACAATGGGACTAAAATAAAATGTGTTCAAATGCTTTTATTAAAATGGATGGCAAGGAAGGAATGTTTTTGTTACCCCTGTACACATCCAGTCCCCGTTTCCACTTCAGACTATTGTACCCAAACTTTCCAGAATATCATGAGTCAAAACAGATAGGATTTTCTTGGAGAAATGTTTCTTTTCATGATTGCTTTGGTATAGTAATCAAACAACTGCTTTTTAAGTTGTCATCTCAATCATCATACAAATAGCACAAGCTTAAGTATGTATGTAATTTCTAAGAATGCTTACAACACACAGGCAGTACCTGATTTTTTAATCTTTTGATCGAGGCCTCAAAATGCAGACTGAAGAGTATAAACTGTGGAATTTTCCATTTAGAAGCTTAGTGGTTTTATTAATTGTAACTAATACTCCACTGTTAACAATTACTATTTATAGTTTAAATACTTGGTAGGAAGTAATATGAACCTTTACTTTCCCTACATAATTCTTCATAGTTACCATTGCCTTTGTTAACATGAGGATCTTCTCTTATCACATACTTCGGAAGGAAGTCTACAGTGCAAACAGGTGATAAGTGAAATATATTACCTCTGAAGAAGTATTTGTGCACACATTATATTGGATACTATTTTCAGAAACAGGTTGAAAT
The DNA here is from genome assembly GCA_033124195.1 of Coracias cyanogaster. Classification (NCBI taxonomy): domain Eukaryota; kingdom Metazoa; phylum Chordata; class Aves; order Coraciiformes; family Coraciidae; genus Coracias; species Coracias cyanogaster. The sequence continues at coordinate 16,388 of JAVSBS010028085.1, read as the reverse complement.
ATCTTTAGCTGTTACAGAGGAACCTTGGAGGTCTGAATATTTATGTCCTTTTGCAGCCTGCTTTAAGCAACAAAGTTAGCTTGTGTTACTCTGCTTCAGAATTTAGAGGAGGTAATGCTTGTTTGACTTTGCGGATAGGTGCATCAAGTTTTCAGAAAATTCCTCCACTTCTTCCATGAACCTAACCAAATAATTTAAAGACCAATAATAATATCGGTAAAAGTTAACATTAATTATTCAATTGTGTCTCACTTTCATCGCTGACCTGGCTGAACAGGTTTCAAAAAAACCAATAGCTTTTAAATAGGCTATGAAATGTTAACAAATGCATTAAGGGTCTGGATTTTGGTGGCTAGAATGTAGTAGCCAGTATGTAATGACTATGAATATGTATTTACTCTATGAATGATTATCACAGATCTTCCTTTAGGAAAAAGATAATAATTAAGTGTGCCCTGTAACAAACACTGTTTAATGTTATTCAAGAAAACAAAAAACAAACTGTAAATGAGTACAAAGAAGAGTTATTAGGGGGAGCAGAGAAATGTGTTGTTTACTTTATAAAAGAAAACTGGAGGCACTTCACTTGTACAGTCCAGAAAGAAAAATAAAAGGATAGGGAGTAAATGTCTGCTGGCTGAAAGTACAGAGAGATGTAGAATAGGCCAGATACCTGGGAAAAAAATATAGCTGCTGATTCCAATGATTTAGTTATCAAATATGCTTTCCCTCAATTTCAAAGTATCAAACTTTGCATCTCAGCTATTTTTAGTGATTTAAGGTACAATGTGTTAAAATTTTTGCTAATTAATCTGTTTGTCTTCCAGTGACTATTGAGGGAATTTACTATTTTTTGTTGTGACTAGATAATCACAGAATCATAGAATATCTGAAGTTGGAAGAGACCCATAAGGATCCTGCTTTTTGCAGGACTACCTTAAACTCAATCATATGACAAAGAGCAATGACCAGATGCTCCTTGAACTCTGACAAGTTTAGTGCCAATAAAAGTGACATCCCTTTATATTTGTCCACACTGAATTGCATAAGCCAGTTATTGGCTTTATCCTATGTCTGTACTCATGCTAATAATTATTTCCCTTCTTTCTCGCACTGCTTACCCCTTATTTGAGAATGGTTTAGAAATGCCACTCTTCTATCCAACCTTTCTACAGAATGTTGAGTTCAATAATGAGCAAGCAAGTTATACAAAGCTGTCCATAGGGAATGTGGCAGTGCAGTTTGTGTCTCAGTAAAAAACCTGGGTACTTAGCAGGCTGCTTGGAGAATTTCCTTTGTCTCTCAGATATAGGTTGTTTCTGGGTTGTTGTACGCTAGCAAAACTTAGAAAAAGATTTGATGCCTGTTACTATTCCACAGAAAAACAGTTCGATCAGCACAATTATCATTTGGCACTCTGTATTGACCATTTAATTAAATTAATCTTCCTTTAAGGAAAAAGCTTTTGTTGCTTATGCTTTGGTTCAAGATTCTTTCTCCATCTTGACTAAGGTAGTCACTTTGGGGGAAAAGAAGTGATACACTGTAACTCCACAACTTTCTTTTTTTGGGGGAAGGAGGTGAGGAGAGGACCAGAAAGGTTTTGAATTTCCCATACATAACTTATTTTCATCCTCCCTAGGCATTCCAAAAAGTTTGAACTTCCAATTTCTTTACAAAGGCACATTCTTCAGCAGATTAAGCAAAATCAACTCTTCTTTCATACTTTGTGCTTTGTCAGCCTTCCTGGTAAAATGTTTGTAATAATTTATGTAATGTATGAAACCCATAGGAAAGAGCTTATTCCAGCTTCTGAATACCTAGTGTAAAACAGTAAAGCAGAAGCTGTTGTCAAACCTTAGCCAAACACATGTACACCACCATTTCCTCTTCAGCTTTGCTATAGTCTTTACCCAGCCTTTCAGCTTGTTTTATTGCTGCATCCATTTTTCTGTTATCCATTCAATTCATAATTTCTAGGCTTCTGTGTGCCCAGAATACTATTGCTCATTTTCCTGAAAATTCAATTTCACTCACAGTGTAAACATGGGTCTTGTCTAATGTAATCCTCTAGGAATTTCTTGGAATATCACTCCTAAAATAAATTAAGATAAATTTAACAACCGGAACCTTTGGGTACTATGTAGAAAATCCTTAGTGTTTATAAAGTGCCTACCAGGTCATTAACTGATAATATGTCTATTCACAGCATAGTTGTTTTTTATCCATTTATTTTTTTTTAAACTGAGGTTAAGTGTGTACCTTCTATGCTTCAAGTGCTGCCATCCTGGTTGATTGGTTATTCCAACTCTTGAAGAGACAACAAAAACTCAGATCTCATGGGTTTTTGAAGTACTAAAAATTGTATTATTATTCATTGCAAAGATTATATGAATCTTTGAGAGCACAGTGAACTTTCCTTTTTGCAACGGCCTCAGTGGTTTCATATCATTACTTGAATTTGATCTGAAAATATATCTTTTGCCTTCTCTCCATTATGCTCTTCCTGCTCTTAATTATTGCTCTTTAATGTTGCTTTACTTGTAATTATACAGTATCCAAGAGATACTTCCAAATTATAAAATAAAACCGTCCACGACAGAATGAATTGCATCTGGGAGAAAAACTGAACAAGACGCCACAGAATACTTCTAAATTTCAATAATAGAGAAATGGATGGTTACTAGAGCTTATTCCTTCCAGAAAAAATAATTCAGCTGAGCACCACTATCACTGAATAGTCCCAACTGTCTTCAAATAATATCTCCAGTGCGGTATCTTTTTATACTTTTCAGTTTTTGTTTAATCTGAGTGGTTAAGTTTCCAGTAATAATATTACTATTTGTATGAACTGAATAAAGAATCTGAGAGTTGAAACATTATGTAACAATTAAGCATCTCATCCAGCAACAGGACCTCTGTATTAAGTGATCTCTGCTGGGATCCAATGGCTGGGTCAATCAAATGGTTTGTAACTAAATTCTGCCATCTCTGAGTAGCTATTACCTTCAGAGGTGAGGTTTATATGTTTGTTTAGATTTCTTTTTTTCCTGAGTTGTGAGAAAATAACGAACTGAGAGGTTATCAGGAGATTAATTTCCAAGGTTTATTAGCATACTTGCACTGCTTTAGCTACTCTTATCCAACAGCTTCTGTGGTAAAAGTTAATGTAGTCACACCTATTTCTGACTTCTATCTATATTCTTTTTAAATTTCTGCAAATTACAGATAAATCAGTACTGCCAATGTGTTGTGCAGAGCCTGTGTGCTTGTTGCACTGTATTGGCTACAAGATCAAATGAACCAAAGCTATAAATTAAATGATATAAAGTACCTCTTTGTTCAGCTCAAACCATACTTACTCTTCTAGCCCCTAATTAATCTACCAAGCCACTGCTCTGATCCACTTACACTCTTTGCTTGGTTTACCACCCTGTGCTTTTTTTTCCTGTCAGACGCTTAGTGGAGAGAGCAGGAGATGATGACTGTAATAGAGAGCCATGTGGCTCTAATGCACAGCAGTGATGGAAGAGCCAGAGTACAGAGACTGGTGGAGTCTCGTTCCACGGCAGCGAGGTGTGTGACAGCCAAAGGGTTCTCTGGTGGCGTGCATGCACTAGGCATGTAGAAACATTGTCATGCAGGAAGTTGTCAGGAGCATTGGATAGGGTTGGCTGCTAGACTGAAGAAAGTGGGTTGATGTGGCTTGATGTACAGCCAGTCAGAGCTATGAGAAAGTAATAAAAGCTTCTTATTAAAAAAAAAAAAAATCCCCCTTGGTCAAGTGGAGCAGGTGGAGAGATTAAGATTGTGCAGTACTACTCTAAATAGCATTTTTTTCACTTTATTAACATTCAATATTAGGACAATATTATGCCAAAGGGAAAAAGTGCACTCCTGGTAATTACTGTCCTATAAACCTACATGCTAAATTTAATGCAGAAGTGTTTAACAAGAAGTCAGTAAGAGTCAGTGACAATTTAAATTACTTTTTATTAAATAAATAAAGACTGGAAACTCAGAATGCCAAAATTCACTGAATTTGCATGATTCTGTTGAATTGTTTGTCCCATTACAGAAAGGGACAGGAGTCAGCATGCTTTTGGACTGATATATTTAAAAATAATGACTAAGAAATAGATCTCAAATAACACTCAATTTGTAGTTCTTTCTGTAATTAATTGCTTCCTATGAGTGATCACTGATTAATAATCAACAAGAAAAACAAATTAAACAGTATATTAATATAATTACACAAAAGAGGGCATGCATATGTTGTTTTGATTTACACAAGATTAATGCATCTTTTGAGATGTTTTAATAAGAAGAAATATTACTGTTAAGAGATTATATAATTGAGCTACTTCATCAGTACATTGACAGCACTATATTTTATTTCAGCATACTTTAATATTAATTCTCAACAAGCAAATTCTACATGCTATCCAAAATTAAAACACTGACCATTTTATATTTGTATGTTAAATACTCTCAGTGTAGAACATAACCATTACATTAGCAAATTTATTCCCAGCTACATCTTCTTATTCCTGTATTCCATTTCACATTGATAACAGATTAACAGGCTGCTTTTCAGCTGATAATTTATATTCCTTTTTATACAGCCTTTGTTGATCTATTTGGTGTAGGTATTGGAGGAGATTCTCCGCCTCCACTCAGCTCTGTGAGATCCCACTTAGAGTACTGTGTCCAGCTCTGGAGTCCCCAGTACAAGAAGGACATAGACCTGTTGGAGCAGGTCCAGAGGAGGGCCATGAAGATGATTTGAGGGTTGGAACACCTCTCCTACGAGGACAGGCTGAGAGAGTTGGGGTTGATCACCCTGGAAAAGAGAAGGCTCCAGGGAGACCTCATTGTGGCCTTCTGGTATCTGAAGGGGTCCTACAAGAAACCTGGGGAGGGACATTTTATGAGGGCTCGTAGTGATATGGTGCTCATCCTTTCTCCTCCATCATGGTGTAAGTGTCCCCTGTATCACACTGGGAAGCACAAAAGCCTTAACATTCCAGCTGCTGTTGGATCTGCTTCAAAAACTTTGGTGTAAGATGATGTATTTATACCTTTCAGCTAGGAATTTTAGTCTACACCTTTTCTATTAGTTAGTGAATTCTGAAGAATCTGCCAGATAATCAGTCCCAAATTGGGGTTTGGACTCGATGATCTCCAGAGGTCCCTTCCAACCCCTAACATTCTATGATTCTATGATGATTATAGCTGCAGGAGACAGCAAACTGTAGGTGATACTGGCTGCATAATGACCTTTGATACTGGCTGCATAATGACCTTTAGCCTTTTCTGGCCACTGTGTCCTGCCTAGGTGTTTCCCTCTCTCTGACCTAATGGCACTTCTCCCAGCATGTATCAGCCTTCAGAGCGAGCTGCATGTTAGCCAAAATCTGACCAGGAGTTAAGTGAACAGTCGTACTTCTGCCACATGATTTCTAAACTCTTGTTTATGTAACAAGTCCTATTACTAGGAAAAACCACACTAAGCCCAGAAACTCACACACATCTGTCTTAGTTCCTTTCCACAGCACCCATCACAACATCACAATTCTTTTTTCCTCAGATCAGGTTTTTTTTATCTGATTAAAAAAACAGAAATCAGATATTTTAAATAAAATTATCAATTTGTAAGAATTTGAATTCCTAGAGTATTTAATAATCCTTATACCATACAACTCTATTAGAATAAAGCTGCTCATGGATTTAAATTGATATAAAACTCCAGACTAAAAGATCTGCTCATGAAGACAAACATCAGAGAACTTTAAGAGGCTGCTAGGCAGCCTTATTTCTCAAAATTTTAAATATGTCCCATACTGCTATCAGGATATTAAAAATCATTAGTCATAATTACAAGAAGTGTAATCAGTCATAAGGTAAAATACTTCTAAGTATTTATTAAGATGGATAATGTCATTCATTTTGCAGGCCACATAGGAAAGAAACAGGAGCGTCTGCTTCTTTCAAGTTATATCCAGCCTAACTCTTACTTTGGGGAGCCAAGCAGATGATATCAGCTCTTCCTTCAGTTGAACGAGCAAATGAAAATTAATTGAAGCCATGGATCTGATTTCTTTCCTCCCCATATAGTTTTATTGCAGATGCCAAGCAATCCATTATCCCACAAGTTCTGTGTCAGTTTAATGCACAATGTTGTTAAAGTGCCGTAAACAACTAAGGCATAAGCAACATGCAGCGATAATCCCAGAGAAGACATCAGATTTGTTCTTTAATTATGAAATCTGTAGGTTGGTTTTGGTGATGTGGGTTTATGGGGGCTGTTGGGATTTGGTTGGGGTTTTTTTTGTAAAGTCATTCTCTCCTTGATTTAAAGTCATACAGAAGAAAGTATTGGAATAAGACAGTTGTTCAATTAGGAGCTAGAAGCAAGGTATTTTCTGTATGACAGGAAGGTAAAATCTGATTATGTCTCTATGGTAAATACACAGCTCATACTTCTGTGACAATGAAGGTCATCTCAATGTTACACCTACATTACCACCCTGAGAAAACATGGTGGAAAAGATATATAAATATACTGAGTTGGCCAAGATTTGCACATTAAAATTGTACCAGAGAAGGGAATTGGCCACATGTTTCCTTGAGTTTCAAATACTCCTCTAGCCCTGATAAACCTTCCTTCGCACTTTAGTTTGCTCTGTCTTTCTACAATAAAAAGGATAAAAGTTATTCTTGCCTAACTATCAGTAGGAACTTTGAGGATGCACAACTGCAGGTTAAAATTGCGCATGCTGAAAAGGGAACTGAGCAGGTCAGAGGTTTTGTAACTATGAAGAAATACAGCGTGTATTTCTTCATAAAAAAGATTCTAGAGTACTCACTATATGTTACTTTTATATTTCACTAGTTTTCATACGTATATGTTAGTCATATAGGGTTACTCAGTGATATCTGAAAACATAATTCCACTCCAAGTGGTTTAATTCAAATTATTTCATTTTCAAAACTTTAGAATACAAGCTTTCTGTTGTAATGTTTCATGGATTTGGATGCTTTCTTAGCAAATAGAAAGATAGCCATGGTATTTATGAATAGCTTCAAGTGCTGCCAGATTTTCTTCTCACTTTATAGTCAATATTAGCAGTAGATTTACATTTCATTTTCTAGTACAGGGATCTACATCTACCTTTTTTTTGTGCTTGATCTTCTATTCATTTGGAAGAAAGTGTCCCTCACAAAGCAGCTTTAAAGTCTACCAAATGTCACTGGCATAGGGACAAGATTTAACAAGATGTATCTTTGAGCATAGAATTCAAATGCACTGAAAATTTCACCTTTTTGAATGCATAAAGAGGAATTGCAAGGGAAAACCACCTATATGCTTTACAAAATATTGTCATTCATTCAGAATAGATAAATCATCAAAAAAATCTGTGTTGCCTTCTGTAAACTGGGAAAGAATGTAAAGACATATTTTTTTATAAGAAATATTCTTCAAGACTTTTTTTAAGCTTAAAAGTAAAGTAGTTCCATAGACACAATTATGCCATCCACGGAAAACTGTATTATAAGTATTAAAATTGCCATGTCAGGCACTCAAAAGTGCAAGGGAAATTTGCCTGTGGCAAAAGTTATAGTGTGACGTTTCAAATGCAGATAGTTGTATAACATCTATAAGAAGTGTAAAACTCTTTCCTTGGCCAAGTTTTGAGTATTTGACTTCTTAGTCTCCATATTCATCTACTTATTTAGGTACATTTTTTCCAAGGATGTATTGCCTTTCTATGACACTAGCTGCAATATTTGATTTGCATAGAGCCTCCTCTACGCCTGTTACATAGATTTCTGCTAGTGTTGTAGACCAATGAAAAAACCAAGGAGATTGTCATCCCATGGATGGGCTGTAGGTGGAACAGAGTATCTACATAATTACATAGATAGATATCATTCTTATGTAATTATTTATTTAATTCTTTGGTCAAAATGTAAGGTTAAGACTCACCTCAACTTACATTTGGTCTTCTACTATCCCAGGAATGGGTCTTGTCTGTCCTGATGGTGATTTTCAAAACTTGTTGTCCCTTTGATTGCAACCATTTTAACACTGAGGGTAATATACTATTCAGATCTTTACTCAGTCACACTGTCGTACCCTATCATGAATTTATTTCAAGTACTTTCATTCGTGAATTGTTACAGGGGTTTTTTTTTGTTTTGAATTTTCTCTGCTTTTTCTGCTTTTCATTCCACCCTTCCCAGTTTACCTCTGGAGAGCAACTAGCTCTCAGTGATGATAGAACTTATCAGTCATTTCACACGTTATTAAAGTGCCGCTGAAGTACCAAAACACCCAATGTCTGTAGCGTTTGAAATCCAGTAGGCAAAAGTCAAGAGAAAGGGCCTTCCTGTAGTCTGTACTTGCACACAGCAGTTACTCTGTAGCAGTATGCTGAAGGCATTTGTCGGGTACTTGTAATCAATTAGCAAAATTTGCAGTTTTACAGATGGATTTTAAAGGTCAATTTCTGTAAGTGAAGTATAAAATCTGTAATTCTGGATTCAATTCTTTTGTCATCCATTGTAGTGACCCAGAAAGTTAATGTCTGAGTGGGATCACAAAAGAAGTGATAATCCAACAGTTTTCACAGATACTTGATAAGCACAGAAATATTCTAAGGTTTCAAGTGTTGAGTTTCTGGACTCTACCTCTGGATGACTATATGTTCTGTTGTGGACAAACCTTCTGCCCATTACTTTTTGACTTTGCTTCCCCATTCCTGGTGCCTTTCTCACACATAGGGGTTCCCAATGTCCATTATCTTTTCATGTTTCTCTTCAGCAGTCTTCATCTTAATCATCTCATTTGGGCTGCCTAATTGAGTTCTTATGGGCCTGGGTTGAAAGCATTTGGAATAGCCTTTCCAGGTAAATGCTACCTGGAATTTCAAAGTTATCATGTTGTGCTGGAGAAAGAACACTTGTTTTAATCTGTGGGGATGCTCTGTATGCTATACAGTTGCAGACAGGAGCTGCAAAGGGACAGAGCATGTTCTGTGCAGATGGCCCCTTCTGAGATCTTTAGAGATGAGCAACTAACATCTATGATATCCTGCTACATATTTCAGAGGCTTATATTGAAAACAATTTTTCAGGGTTGGCAAGAAGCGTATTTTTTTCTAAAAAGGATTTGGCATCCTCTTGTATAGTTTAAGTTTTTGTTCCAATATCACCACCTTCACCTCCCAGACACTTTTTTTCCTCAAAAAAAAATTTTTGTGGCTATCATTGAGGGCACTGTACTGATTGCAAATATCTCATTACCTTCCCTTTCTTTTCTGAAATTCCAAAATATAAAGCTAGTCTGTTCTTTCCTTCTTCTTTCCTTTCTCTTGCAGTTAAATGTTAATATACTATGCTCACAGTATTTAGGTTTTATTCTTAGAGAAGTAAATGTTCACAGTTTTTCCAGCAGTGTTGTAGAAGGCTGACAAGTATCACAATGTTTAGTCATTTTCCCTTCTGCCTTTTGCATCATTACTCTTACAGTTTCAAAGGGGAACAAACTACAGCTGTTTGACAAGGACTGCTAAAGAGAATATGCATGAGATGTGGCCAGTTGCTACCATAATACTCAAACAGTTGCTTAAGCAGTCATTGTTCAGAACCAAATACATTCACAGGAGATGGGGATTCCCTTGTTTCAGTGTCTTTAATGATAAATGCAAAGTTACGAATTTACGCTTTGTTATTAGAAACAACATGGCAGAGCCAGATACAAATATTGCCCTTAATGATCAAGTTTCTGATTTATTGAGAGTGTTTCTAAGTTTATTAGATACCCAAAAAACCATTAGCTTTAGCAACAAAATCCAGACATTAGCAAAAAAATCACCTTATAATTCAATATCTTCTCATATTTTAGCTTTCAAAAGCAAGACTTTTGCACTACAGAACTATCCCAGTTTCATCATTTGAGTTCTTCTGTAAACCTTTTTAATATCAGAAAATACTCCTGTCAGTAATAACAAAGTTTAGGAATATATGTGTTACAACCCTGGTAATTATATGTTTCTGAAATGCTGCAAAACAGTTCAAGTGATCAAAGTTATCTGTTGGAATAGCAGGAATAATTAAGGAGTTTGGTACTTTGCAGTGCAAGGGGTGGAGAGGACAACATTAGCAAAATCAAACTAGCTGATTTCTGTAATTTCGAGTTATCTATCTGACTACCATTCCAGAAATTCAGATATAGGACCTTTGAACTGTTCAAAATTAATAATCAGCGTATATGAATATCTTAAATAGCAAGAATAATTACATTTAGAATAAGGAACTAATAAGTTTTTGAACTGATTCTCATTCACAGCTGTTTCTAGACATGCTGCATTTCTTTCTGAGTAAGGACTGTGCTTTGTGGTTCTTCATTTTGATTCATACTGTTCAGTCCTCTCTGAAAGCAGTATCATACAGAGGAAAGAGAGCAGAAGAAGCTTAAGAAGAAAGCCTGTTGTATATTACAGGGTTCTTTGAGCTTGTCTGTGTACTTTCCTCCTCTTTAACTATGGTTATTAAAAGAGCAATAGGTACTATATAAGATTCATATCCACTGACAGGCTGTGGAAAAACATTCTACTGTCAGGCAGGTAATGTGTCTCACACTCCTGAGCTGCCTTAAGAATGGCAAGAAGGCAGACTGGAATCTGAACCCTGCGTAAGCTGATTCCATTTGGTATCAATACACATTTCACAGGTTTTTCCCATGACCTCTGTATCAGTTAGAGAAGTATTAAATTGATGCTTTCAGGTTTTGAACTAAAATTGAGCTATACCTTCCAGATAGAATTTGGAATTTTGAATTTGTAGGGTGACAGAAGGCAATCATGGATGTTGAAATTCTGAAGACGTAGTTTTAACATCTGTAATACCTGAACTTTTATTTGTGTACAACTGATGTGTGTTCTTTAACATGTAAATTATCCCAGAAATTCAAGAAGTCTCCATTATAGAGTTTGCTGCACACTTGTATTTTTTCCATATAGCTTAAAGTCTTAAAGTGCAAATTTAAACCAGCTCATTTTAGTTGTTAGAAACACTTAGGAGCATCCTTATGTTGGGGTTTAAAAATTACTATTTTAGTTTGTTATAAAATAATCCTGATCCACATCAATAAAAATTTCTTAAAACCTTAACTTCCACTCAATTTTGTCAATGTCACTAAGAAATCATCTATGATGTGGCATCCAGTATGGCGCAGATATCCCTCATCTAGACTCAGTTAGAGCAATATCTCCACATATGATAGTGCAGCAGTTCTCAGCAGTGGTATTTTAGTCTAAAAATAATAGAACTGTTCTAGTGCAGAAACTTTCACAAGCTGCTAAGCTAGAGACTATTAGGAAAGCTGACAGAGTATTTTTTCATGTTTCTGGTCCTAGAGAAGACAGTTTGACCTGGCATATGTTATGTAATAAAGCAAACCGAACAGGTTTTAAAACTCCTTGAACTAAAATGGTATATAATTCCCAAGTGGAGAAGGCTCAATTACTGATTTTAAAAGTATATATTTTGAGGTATCATTTTTTGTACAGGTATAGTATATTTAATAACACCAACTTTGTTTTAGTTTGTAGATGGAAGAAATAATTATCAGCAGATCTACAGATGGCATGAATCTATATGCAGGGAGATGCAGGGAAACCAGTGGATGTAATTTACCTTGACCTTAGCAAGGCGTTTGACACAGTTCCCCATAACATCCTCGTGAGCAAGCCCAGGAAGTGTAAGGTAGAAGAACAGACAGTGATGTGGATTAAGAACTGGCTACATGATAGAGCCCAAAGAGTGGTGATCACTGGTGCCAAGTCTGGCTGGAGACCTGTAACTAGTGGAGTCCCCCAAGGAGCAGTGCTGGGTCCAGTCCTGTTCAACATCTTCATCAAGGACCTCGATGAAGGGACAGAGTGTCTTCTCAGCAAGTCTGCTGATGATATGAAACTGGGAGGTTTAGCCAATACACCTGAAGGCTGTGTGGTCATTCAGCATGATTTGGGCAGACTGGAGAGCTGGGCAAAGAGGAACTTAATGAGGTTCAACAAGAATAAGTACAGAGTCCTTCACCTGGGAAGGAGAAACAAAATGCACCAGTACAGATTGGGAAGCTATCTGCTAGAGAGCAGCTCCATGGAGAAGGAATTTGGAGTCCTGGTGGACAAGCTATCCATGGGACAGCAATGTGCCCTTGTGGCCAAGAAGCCAATGGTATCCTGGGGTGCATTAAGAAGACTGTGTCCAGCAGATGGAGGGAGGTCTTCCTCCCCCTCTACTCTGCCCTAGTGAGACCTCACCTGGAGTACTGCGTTCAGTTCTGGGCTCCCCAGTTCAAGAGG
>JAVSBS010028084.1:33002-45954 GCA_033124195.1 Coracias cyanogaster | reverse complement strand
CAAAAATCAATGCCTGGAACACTGAGAAATTATCTGGTAGATCCCTTAATAACCTTCACATCAAGACAGAAATGTTTTCCAGAAACTCAAAAGCTCTGCTTAGTCAGATGCAAGTCACTCACCTCAATGAAATACAAGCAAAACTAGTTACAGTTAAATAGCTTAGGATGAATCTTAGATTTCCTCTTGGATAGACAAGTCTATTTTAAGCTTAGACTCTATTAATGTGTGAATCCAAGAAGGAAAGAAAACCAAATCGGTTCCTCTCCACTGAAAACACAGAGAGGGGCATCTCTTAAGCAAGCTAGCACATGCTCTACTGTCTTTTGGTTGGTTGTTTTGTTGTTGTTAAGGGGTGGGGGTTAAAGAATAATGGTACTATAATGGCATACCTGCAAACACTTCCATTTTTTCATTGTTAAATGCACTGAGTAGAGATTGGCTCTCCGCAACTGAAATGTACTCTGGCAGTCGTTTAAAGGTATGCCTTTCCACTTCCATGCCATCAGGGTGGAAAAACGTTAATTCTGAGAGTCATAATAAAGACTAGGAATTTAATAGCATTCTAATACACAACTTAAAAGTGTGCTTGTTATTCTTCTCATCAGTGCATTATAGGAATAAATACAGAAAATACAACTGTGATTGCACAGATTTAAGTATTAATTACAGGAAGTGGTAAAACATAGTGCTCTCAAGATTTTATGTAAAACCCACTGAATTAATTGAGTCTCCTTAGATTCCAGTGGGCTTTGGCTAAATCCCTTAATGATATTAAAATCCATCTGTTATTAAACATCATGTTTAATACAGTAGTATGCAAATGCTGTGATTTGTAAATATCATTATGCAAAAGTTCAAGTTCAATCACGCTCCTCTTGAAGTCTGCAAGATAATTTCTGTAGACAGCAATAAGAATATATCTGGGATATCCATTTTTAATTGCACTGTATACAAGTATTGACAGAAGAATACAATGCAGTAGTCACAAAATTAAAGAGGCTTCTGTGAAACCTACAAAGAAGAGCAGCACAGAATCAATGCAGTAAAAGCAATATTAAAAAAAATAAATAAATCAGACTTGGCAGTTTTGGAAAACAGTACTGAAGAAAAGACAAATGAATTGGCACAGTTTAACAACCTAATTTCTAAGTGCACTTTATAATAACTGTCCTTACAAGCTGCTCTTTTCCCAGAAGATGATGACAAAAAGCCTCATTAGAACATCACTGTTTTATAGTGACAGGTTTTATTGCATTGCCAGCTATGAATCTAAAAACCAAAAAACCTCCCCCCCAAAAAACTCCTATAAAGGTTCCTAAAAACCCTGTTTTCTTTTGTTATCGTCAAAAAATAGCAACATAGCACTTCCATATGTTTGCAAATACCCACAATTCTATTTAAAAAAAAATAGAAGTTAAAGAAAAGTGATTTTTTGTCTTAGCTTCAAAAATAAAGAAACATTTAAGAACAAGGTATTTCAATGACCAGAGAGATACGTATAATGTGATAGATTTGAGGCCGATCCTGCAGATAAGTGTTCACGAATGCAAACTTGAGAACCTGTTGATCCCAACTGAGTGTAATCAAAGACTGGCAGGATTGGGCTCCTATCTTCACTCACTATAAGCTTTTCCACAATTTGTCCTAGGCTAAAAAGTATAGATACAGTATATAATCTGTATACTGATTTATACAAAAGGTCTTTTACAGCTCTAACCCTATTATTGCTAGGCTAAAAATAAACATTTTGAATAAATTTCATGAATCATAAAGGATAAAATTGAGATGCAGCTTCTGACGACTGAATTTCCACTTGAGCCATTTTAAATTGGGTACACTGTAGCCATTTGCGGAGCACAGATGAGCTATTATTCATTTGTCCTGACCCCTGTAGCATCCTTAGGCTGTGGTGGTTGACATTGCTCTGGATAGCTTGGAGGCGTAGCTGGAGTCCAGCAGATAAGTGCTGTTGAAATAATGCAAAACATTCAGTTTCTTTCCTTTAATACATACATTAATACAGCACTATGAAAGTTACTGGTTGTTGGCCAGGGAAAGTTCCTCCACTGCCCCAATGTCACATTTCCTTCTTCCACATCCTGCATTGTAGCATTGCCATAAAAGGCAAACGTGCTTACAGAAACAACTCCATACCAAGACCAACTCCAACACTTATTCTCTTCACCAAAATTCTCTTGACTGCCAAACCACACTGAGCCTCTTTGCTCTCCCTTACAAACAGGGCCAGCCGGCACAGTTTCACCCAAGCAAGCAGGCCTACAGTATCTACTGTACAACCCAAATCCATCTTTTGAGTCAAGAGTGCCAATCCTGATTTGTCAGGGGACTCTCAAGCCTAAGACATCAAGAAAGCCACAGCTTAGGAATCAACCAGTCTCAGTAAACATGGAAACCTGCCTAGAGGAAAGTGTTTCAGAAGGGAAAGGGAGAGCAGTACTGATTATAGAAAAAGTATCTTAGCTGATGATGCTCTCTGTATGCTCACACTTAAGACCTTCAGGCTGAGCCATCCAGAGCATCTGGATATGCTACAATGAGCTCTTTTCAGAGTTTGTAGACCACATCTAGTGATCCTATTTCCAGAATTTACAGAAACACCTGACACTAAGAATAAAAGGGTAAGGTAGCAGAAACAACTTACCTTTAGATTTGACTGTATCATTGGCAACCACATTGGTATGAGCTGTAAGAAGAGAGGTATATTTTATAATTGTGCAAGTGACTGTAAACATGCTCCAGTTACTGTGACACAGAGAAGGGTGTATCTTAACACATTTAGCAGTTTGAACGGACATCGCCTGAACCACAAATCTGAAAATGTGGTTATTAAATGACTCATATGTTTTGGGGCAGATAACTCTCAGAGTTAAAGAAGCCAGTTTCCCTTATTTGCCACTTGATTAATCACCAGTAGCAATTACTGATATCCTATTTAAGATAACAATGAGAGTACATAAAAACTTGTTAAAAGAAAGGGCCACTTGTTAAAGAAGGGCCATGAGGATGATCAGAGGGCTGGAGCACCTCTCCTATGAAGACAGAATGAGAAAGCTGGGGTTATTCAGTCTGGAGAAAAGACGGCTCCAAGGAGACCTTATTGTGGCCTTCCAGTATCTTAAGGGGGCCTACAAGAAAGCTGGTGAGGGGCTTTTTAGGATGTTGGGTAGTGGTAGGACTAGGTGGAATGGATCAAAACTAGAGGTGGATACATTCAGATTAGATGTTAGGAAGAAGTTCTTCACCATGAGGGTGGTGAGACACTGGAACAGGCTGCCCAGAGAGGTGGTGGAAGCCCCATCCCTGGACATTTTTAAGGCCAGGCTGGATGAAGCTCTGAGCAACCTGATCTAGTGGGAGGTGTCCCTGCTCATGGCAGGGGGTTTGGAACTAGATGATCTCTAAGGTCCCTTCCAACCCTGACAGTTCTATGATTCTACGAAAACACTTTTCTTGTGAGGGTGTTTGTTTGTGCAGGTGAGCAATATTGGAATAAATACAGTAAACATTCCGCATGGCAAGGTATACATCAAGAACCAAAAGAATGTGCAGCAGAAGCTCCTGATAATAGGCCAGATATTTAAATGGTAACCAGCATTTTACGAGCCACTAATCACATCAGTGCTTCACTGCAGAATGTGGCCTGTAGGCCTGGGAGCACAGGTTAAAACTCTAACTATTCAGAATGACGAGGCAGGGAGACCTGTGAATCTGTCACACATGATTGGATTGATACGTATTTCAGTCTGCTGCTCTTTAGAGAACTTTATTTCTAAGTATAACACAACAGGCTTATGGAAGACAGGCTTTTCTAGCAAAAGCATTCATGTTCTCAAATATTAATTTAACCACTGAGGTTCTTGTTCTAAAATGTTCCTCCAAATGGCATTAAAATTTGCAATTTGCCAATTATGTTACCGGGAGCTACAAGTTAAACCTAATCACTATTGACAACATTAGATAAAGTGCTGTTTCCCTTGTGCAAGGAACTATAATTGTTTCAGTTTCAGTGCTATTTTGCTGGGGAATCACATGCAGCTCCGTCAGGACTGATTACTTAGTCTACCACACAAAGAACCATATTCAAAAACTCATCAAATACAGATAGACGATGAATGCCAAAACAGCTGGAATGCAGCCAGATGCAGCAGACGTGTGAGTTCAGTACATCCTTCTGTGGGCTCTCACACTAATGAAATGCTTAATAAGATCCAGTGACTGCAAGTCAACAAGTTTTTTTGGAGAGGAGGGAACAGGTAAGCATACCTGTTTATCTTTACTGACTATAAAAGGCACTCACAGAAACTAGCTCTTATTGGTATCTACGCTGTAGAAGTCTAAGGTTAGATACAGATCATTGTCCTTCAGCACCACTTCTGTCTTCCAAGGTCTGGACACATGCAGAGAAACGAAACATTCTGCTGCAGGCACAAGGAAACAAACCCTCCACTCCTACAGCTGCCAGTGACATAAATGAGACAAGAAGACATTTTTATTTAAGCACTTGAGTTTTATTACCTAATTCCTGGCCAGCCTTTTCTTCACAAAGGAAGAATACATAAAGCTAGTGAGAAAGAACAGTCAGAAGAACAGGCTGCTGTCAGACACTGTCAAATATGGGGAGTTTATATTTTCAACAGAATCATGTTGATTCCAGTGCAAGTTTTGATGGAAACCAGGCTGGAGAACAGCTTGGTCACTGTGCTTTTCTGGCTCCTCAACTCTGCTACCTGCCTAGTTCTCTAGAAGTCTATCCAGCAGCTGCTGAAGCTGTCTAAAGCCTCTGGAGCTCTGGAAAAGACAGCTGAGCTGCTCCCTTCTCTACTGTAGGCTTCCAAATTCTTCAGACATACATCTGATAAGACAGAAAGCTGTCATCAGTAAGGAACTGCTCTCCACCATCAATGGCTGTGCTAGGATGGCTAGTGTCCCAGTTCCTTTGACACAGTAAAACAGGAGGAAAGCCTCCTCTTAGAGGAAAATATCATTAATTAAATATGTATCTCAGTAGGTGTGGACCTGCATAAATGTGTGCATGTGTTCATATATATGTATATATGTAACTCCAACTTAGAAAGAAAAATAAATACATAACAGTTTAAATGTTTTCACAGGAAAGAAAATTTGTTTTCCTCTCCAGACTGGTAAAGATAGTCTAACATGAGAATACAGGGAATGGCTCAGGGACTATAGGAAGCAATCAAGACATGTCTAAATGCTATCAGTGTGAGTTTAATTTAATAGCAAAGATAACACAGTACCAAGAGAAAACCTCACAGCATCAACACAAGGAGGATATGAAGGACTGCTTATCTCAAGCATAAGGAAAGCTCTTATTTCAGTAGAGAGTTGATTTGTTTACATCTTCTCTTTCTCTCTTCTTTTAGGACACATTTTCCCCTCACTTGTCATACAGAAAACAGCCACCTAAGATAGCTATGCCATAAACTGCCTGGCATGATGTGACATGCACCACCTTCTCACTGTGGTGCATTAAAAATATGTGTGTTGAATCATGCAATGACTTCATTAACAAATGAAGTTTTTGCAGCATCTGATTTCTTAGGTGGAATAAAAGTCACTGCCGTAAATACATGAATGATAAATGGTCAGGATTTAACAGTGCTACTGTGCTCAGTTCTAAGACGAAGTCATTGGGAATTACTAATTTTGCTGAATGAATGTCTGAAAGAGTGTTAAGAATTCTCTAACTACATTATGTCCTTTCCTCCAGTGAAAACTAAACTTCGTTTGAAAGGCTTTTATCTAAAATTAAATAAATAACTATCAAAATGAACCAAACACAAGTTTAAAGCACAAGGTAAGATTTTCATTATTAGAGGCAAGGCAATAAAAGATTGTCTAGAAGAAAACAAGCTACCAAAAAACCTGCCCAACCAATTAATACTCAAAAAACTGTCATCCTTGAAGACTTGTGAAGTAGAAGTAACAAAGTTCAGATCTTCTTCACAGCCACAGAGGACAAGACAATATCGAAGTCTATCTTTTTTTAAATTATAGAGATGCCACTCATTTTCTGGTGCCTGCGTGAATAAGTTTTACACTTCTGCCTCTTTGAAGGACTTAAAACATACAGTCAGTCCTTCCCCACATCATGACACTTACTTTTCAGATCTACAATAAATATTTTTACAGTTAGTTAGTTCTGAAAAAAATAAGTGCCCTGGGACTACAACGGCTGTAATACTATTATGTATGTATATTGTTCATGTAGGATCTCACTCTAGGGCAGTGTGGCAAACGGACCTGTTATTTTGAAATGTCTTTTTAAGCCAGCTAAAAGGAACTACGACCTGTCGCCCATACCGCGACAGGCAGGGGTCCTCAAACTACGGCCCGGGGGCCGGGTACGGCCCGTCAGGTTCCTCAAAGTGGCCCGCGGGTATTTACAGAACTCCCCACCGCCCCCCCAAGCAGCCGCAGAAGACTTCCTGCCACTTAATCTGCACCCTGGCCAGAGCCCAGGTGCGGCAAAGTTCCTTCATTCCCTTCTGGCCACCCTTTCCGGACTGTGCGGCCGGGCTAGGGAGGGGGGCGGCGGCATCAGCGAGGTGGGCGACCCCCCCGTCATTCTTCCAAACTATAGTCCAGCCCCCGACAGTGTCTGAGGGACAGTGAACCGGCCCCCTGTTTAAAAAGTTTGAGGACCCCTGCTCTAGGGCTAAGCAAAAAAGATTTGGTCACTCAGATATTTCTCTTCCACCTCCCATCCACTGAATGTGAAAGAAAGTTTAGCACCTTAACTCTGAATTTCACAGATTTATGAGCTTGATTTTGTAGTAACAACCATGTCTTTTTAACCTGATTTAGCATATTATTGATATGTACTCTCGCATACAACCCCATGAAAGCACTCTATTATTAATTTGAATTGTGACAGGAAATTGGTGCCAAAAGCCTGTCTTTTCACAGCTTTAAAACCGTTCTTCATCCTTGTCCAATTCTGGACAACCTGGACTGGCTGAAAGAGAAGCCTGCAAGTCTTCCAGGGACAGCCATGATCATGTTAACTTCCCATAGTGACAGAATTTCTTTAGCAAATCAAGTCATTACTGACTACAAATATGCATTTTTACAAGGATTGTGAATACTTCCATGCCAATTGGCATCAAGACCTTCAATTTTAGCTGCTTGATTTTCAACTTCTGCTTCACCGTAAAAGACTTGAATAAAACGTCAGAAGTTTCCTTCACGGCAACAGAAGAACTATATAAACCAATGTATTTCAGTTAGATTCAGAGTGCATTTAACTACTTGGTTTGTTGATAATTTATATAAAAAAAGGCTAGTAAAATCTATGCTTGTGAGGCTACTCCAGTCCTCTTGGAATCTGTTCTGAAAATACTGTGGTGACCCGCAGGGGACTGACCACTGATTTTCAAAAAAAAAGAATTTTACATGAATGGAACAGGCAGGGTTTGCTTCTCTAACCAAAGAATACCCTGTTACACATCCTAGGGGAAGAAGATTCACTACCAAATAATATTTGATTAAGTCAGACACGTAGACATATAATAACAATGAAACAATTGTGTCACAAAGTTTTTGTTATTAACCTAAAAGAATGTGAGGATCAGAACAGTAAGGTGATCTGCAAAGGACCTATGATGATTAAAAGTTACAGAATGACTGAAAATTCAGGCAGAACCTAGATGTTCTCAAAGTTGAGTCTATCAAAGGTAAATATCATTGCAACAATGGAAGGAGGAAGTAGATTAGAAATTAATTTTTAAAAAAATCAGGAGATCTTGGATTTGAGATTATGGTCTAGTCTAATTCCTTACTAGTGATTTCATTTTTTGTTATGCTCTATTAGGTTTTACTTCTGCATTAGCATTCAACCTCAGCTTCCTCCACTTTCTGAGTGGGAGCAGAAGCAGAGGACAGTATGTCCAGAAATCACAACAGACAGGCAACATCATTAACTAAATATTCATGGTGTAGTATGCTTACCTTTACAAAGATAGTAGAGTTGCATTCCTGTAAAGCCTCCATCAAACTAATCACATGCAGGCACACCATTTCCACCATCTTGGAAAAAAAAAAACAAGCATAAAACCAATTAGTGTCCAGCATAACAGTGTTGTAAGCTAAGCCAACAGTCTCTAAAAAGAATTTTCCTGTATTTGCTTGGCAGTTATACTAGATGTGTATTTATTAACCACTCACATACAAGATTAAATATCACATAAGCACATAAGGAAAATTTTTCTGTCTTTATTTTTCCCCTGATCCAGCAACACCTATCTGTTAAATATTTCAAACTGCTTTATGTATTTTAATTCATATCAAACACCAAAACAAGTTTCCTTCAGCTTTGATCTTTTCAGACAACATAAATCCTTTCACATGCCTTTGCTGTGTAGTTGTCAGGGTGTCAGAAATTGGTATTTTTATTTACTGAATCTTTGAAAATTAACATACCCACAAAAAACATCTTATTTTTTCCCCCATCAAAAGATAATTTATTATTCTGAACTGTCAGCTAATCCATAATTCCTCCATTTTGTACCATGAATTATGACAGATTGAAATATCAGTTATTTGGTAGTAGACAGCATTTTATGTTTTATATTATTTAAATTCAAAGATACAAGACAAAACCTGAGTAAGCAGTGAGTATTTACAGCATCTGTCTGAACCATGTGTAAATTCCCCTTGATAATAACAACTTAGCTTTTATGTAGTGCTTTTCATCTTCAAAGCGCTTTACAAACACTAACTAATTAACCTCACAACATCCCTGTAAGACAGGCAAGTATTACTATCTACTATCTCAGCAATAGCTGAGGCAAAGAGTTAAATAACTTGCACTAAAGCCTCATAATAAGATACTTTCAGAATGAGAATTGAAAGTTGGGACTTCCTTGTCCTAAGGCTTGACAAGAAGCCTTTGTGTCTGACTATACATCTGGCTGGTTAGGAGTGTTATGCATATTTCTCATTCATTCAAATGGAGCTTCATGAACTACTGTTCCCAACAGTGGCTTGTCAACCACAGAGACCTCACTAGATGTCAGAGACTAAAATATCATTTAAAGACAGCTTTAGGTGGTCCTTGCCTGATACGGATAAGACACAAGGGAATAGTAACTGGTTCAAAGACCTTCAAGTGCAGCCCACGTATTACAATTGAAAGGGCACAGGTCAACCACAAAGAATGAAAATCTGAAACTTTAAGAGCAGCTGACTTAGAGGACTAGGCCAAATATAAAGGATCTTATTCAAAGCAAGTATCAAGTTTGCCAGAGCCAGAGCTACTAGTCACCAACTCAATTAAGTATTAAAAGTTTTGACAAGTCATGGCAGATGTGTTACGACTTTCTAGGAAGTGACAAACACAATACATCTTGCCTATAGGAAACAAGCTCTCAACTCTAAGCATGCAGGCACAGAGACTCATTAGTCAATGGGAAGCAAAGGTAGCACCTGTGAGAAGGCTGCTGGAACCCCTCTGGTTTCTTATTGTACAAAGCTGCTCCAACAGCAGTGAGTAGTTGAGATCAACAAATGCTTAAAAGTTATTTCCAGAAAACAGTCTGGACAACTTCTGGATGAAGTGAACATTAGCATTTCAAACCTTATCTCTAGAGATATCTCCTTCAAATCATTCATTACTCAAGTTTTCAGAGATATTTACATAGCTTATTTTTGATGAACAACCAGTGGGTTATGAGTAGTCAAGTGTCAGCATTTGTGTGTTTTTTCACTATCACATTGTAAAAGATATTCAAATGGATATTCACAGAATTATCCCCAAACACTTAGGTGCTCCTGTAACGCAGAGTCAGATCAAACAACAGGATCACTGTGAAGAGCAGGAAGGTATAAAAATGAGACCTGATGCAGGGAGCCCTTAATCCAACAAGCAGCAACTCTAGCTCTTGATTCTATTTCAGGCAGATCCTGTTTCAGACCCACTACAAGGTTAAATCACTACTCATCAGCTTTCCCTTTAATTTATCAAAAGTATCTAAGTTGTTTTGTGATGTTATTCATAGTCTGATGTATTCCACTGAAACAGTGAAACAAAGCCATAACCTCCGAGTTTAATCCGTACTAAATCTATACACAGCACCTGACTCACCACTTTGTTATGTGCCATTAGCTGTAGGATGCTAGGTGTCACTCGGCTCCAGAACTCCAGGGCTGTGAGGATTGCTGTAAAGCTAAATTCGTTCTGATTCTGGACTGTGGGAGCTACAGCTGTTTGTTCACAATACACAGTCCAGAGCTGAGCAAATATAAATGCATGGAAGAGGGAACACATGTGCAGAACAGATGTCTGTAGAAACAGAAAATACAGGAAAAGGTTTATTTAAGTAAGTGTATTGGGATATAGTGCAAAGGCTTCCATCAAAGCACTCCTCTGCCATGCATCTCATTGTACAATCTTGTCCCTCACTTTCCCGTGTTGCCTTCCCATTAGGAACCAGTAAGTCAAGTAGACTTGATAACATCTTCCCCATGTTTAAAAACTCTTTTAATGTTTACCGGCTAAAAACAGCACTTGCAAACACACACTCCCATGCAATCTTAGTGTATGACATTAAGGTCAGTCCCTTTAAAGGGAAGGTTAGTTTTGTGGAACAGCTACCCTGGACTAGCTCTGAGACTTTCTTGGTGGAAAACTCTGCCACAATCTGAGGAATGCCTGGAGGCTCTGGCACTTATGACTCCATTTCAAAAATGCTGCTGGGATAAGTCCTTCAGATTCTGATCACCTGAAAAGAAGGCCATCGTACAAAATACATCATCTCACACCTGTTCTGTTAATTTGTCACCCATTTCTAACTTGCTGAGACTAGACTGCTCACAGTCAAGGAAAGTAAGTTTTGAAAAGCTGACAGAGAATACGTTTTGCATACTGAAGCATGGCTCTTTGCTAATACGTGTTATGTATCACAGTGTCTGAGCCTCCAGGAGTGCTGGACATTAACTACTTCGCTATGAGAAAGATACTTCTGGCCAGAGACGTTTTCTCAGTTTGCAAGTGCAATAGTGATTCATGCTCTGTGGCAGTTGGAGTGCACCAAACATTGCAATGGTTGCTTGGTAACTGGAAAGAGTATCTGAAAGATCAAAAAAACACCAAAGAAATGAATGGGAAGCATCAGTGTCTTAGCTGGATGAGGGGAAAGAAAGGGGTATTTTACATACAAGACAAATGTGTGATCATTCTGCTTCTGTCGCTAATAAAAACCTGGTTGGTGTCAAAGAGAGCTGCTGCATCTGTGTTAAACTACTGTCACAAATGGCTTATGATTTGCAATAACTCTTCTTGTCCAGAGCACCTTGAGAAAAAAAAGTTGTGCTTGAACCATCACTGTTTGTAATTCACTTTATAGGTTTTAACATTTTAACATTAACATTTTTCTAATATTATTTATAGGTTAACCAATTCTACTATAAAACTTGAATAAATAATTTTCTGATAGATTTGCTACAGAGACGATTATTGCTAAAGCTTCAAATTAAGTTCTTCCTTTCTCACTCCTATGCTAAGATATTTTGAAATAGCTGAATCTCAAACGTAATTGTAGTAATTTCATCACCAGTTTTCTGTAGATGAATTGGCAGCTATTGGAGAAAAATTACAGATATTTCTTTCCCTAGATTCCAGGCTTTACCCCTCCCTCCTTTTTTCTTATGAAAAAATAAATAAATGTCTGCAATAATAACATGAATATATAACACATCTCCACTTAAAACACAAAGTACCTTACCTTTGATTGCTCTGGAAACCCAATCAGAATAACAATAAGGTGGTCAGCAATTTGTGAACCTGCATCCAGTGGAATAGGCATGCAAGATGATGGAGAATTTGGACAGACAACATTGTGTGTCAGAGACCCCAGAAGTAGCCAGGACAGCAAACGAATGTGTGAGACACATTCTATGAACTCTTTGGGCCTGTCAAGAAAGAGCGGATTTTACAATGATGCTAAGTTTTCTGGTTTTCCCCAAAATATGGAGTTTCCGTATGGACACAGTCTCAAGGGTGCTGGAGGCATAGATCATTGGTACAGCTTATGGGAAGACTAGAACCTCAGAACTTAGTGGACTTGATGTACCATTAACAAGTCCAACAGAACATATTTGGTGGGTCTAAGAAAGAGTCTCCATAAAAGGCTAAAAAATTCAGATTCATTGGTTCCACACACAGTGATTTTTTACACAGAAATCATCAGATTGGAAGGGCTGCCCAAGTGGAAACGCTCCTCTTGGCTCCCCTGGACAGCACATGTCTTACAGGGCAATGGCAGACAATCCTGCATTCCACAGCAAGCTCCAAGGCAGGCACCATGCCTTATTTCCGTTGTGTTCCACTTCTCCATCAGTAAAGCAGAGTTAATTTCTCTTTTCCCTAGCCCCTCCTTGGACATTTGGACTGCATGCTTTTGAGAGCAGGAACTATACTTTTTTGTGACACAAATATTCATCCACCATCTAGTGCAATGTCTAATTGTAAAGCAATGTGCTTATACAATCTAAAAAGGAATAACATTTTTCTGGTGTTGTCTCATCTGTCCCCTTGCTACTACCAAGTTCAGATTACACATTCATTTGAATTCATAGACACAGGGAAAAAAAGGGTTTTGATCAATAAATCACTACTTACTAGGCCACTCTCACTAGTGTTGTTAATTTCTAATTTGATGTCATTGTCAAGGACACATAGCATAAAAGAGGCATTTCATTTTTAATTTTTTTTTTAAATAGACTCTGATAGATGCTCTTCCTCAACTACCTCAAAGGAATTCACTACCTTCAACTCAAAATACATAGTCCTTTTTTTAACATGCAAGAAACTAAAGCACAAGGAGATAACTGCAGATTTCCAAAACTAGATATGCTCTATGTGAAAGTACATGCAGATTTATCTGCAGGACTAACTAAGCAACTTATT
>JAVSBS010028084.1:12306-32902 GCA_033124195.1 Coracias cyanogaster | reverse complement strand
CATACACACACACCGATAGTGTTTTGATCTGATTGGGTTCTTGTTTTGCCCTGCCCCTCGTCCCTCAGGGAAGGGAGAGTGGGTAGGCTAGCGTGGGTAGACTAGTGTGGCGCATCATGGTCCCCCATAAAGCAGAACCGGTTTATGTAAATATATTTGATAATAAACCTATTTATCTCTCTTCGATCTCTATACGTGCCTACAAGTCGGGGAGGGGTTCTCTAGCCCATTTTGCCTTTGGTCCCCTCTGCCCTTTGGGAGGCGGTACGAACGCTTGCGCGCCCAGACCGCGACACCTTCCTTTTCCGGTTTACGTATCTATAGAAGCCCTTTTCGGTTTTCTTTTAATCCCTTGCCAAGTTCAGCTCCAGCTGAACCCTGAACCTGGTCTGATCCCTTTGGTCAGGTGGGGTCAGCTCTCCCAACTCTGTCCCTCTCAGACTACTTGTGGGTGCAGTGGGGTGGGCGGAAGGAAAGGTCTTGACTCTGTGCAAGCACTGCCTAGAAATAGCTAGAACATCTTTTCCTTATCAGCACTGTTTTCAGCACAAATCCAAAGCATAGCCCCATAGTAGCTAGTATGAATAAAACTAACTTTATCTCAACCCAAACCAGAAGAGTACCTCAAAAAAAACCCCAACCTAAACCAATGAACCCTTAGGCTTTCAATTCTGCTCCTCTGAAAGCCTAATAGGATAATAATAATCCCCTGAATTTAGTGAATGGTTCAGAACTGTGCAGTAAGTATATGCAGTAAGTTCAAGAATGTCCCAAATTTATAAGCTATTAGTATGCCATTATATAAATTGATGGCATGTCCTCCCTTGAATCTTGTGCTCAATTCTGGTCATATCATCTCAAAGAATGAGAGAACAGAAGCAGAAAAGGTCTGTAGTAGGGCAATGAAAATTATTAGAGACATGAAAACACTACCATGTGAGGAGAGATGAAAAAGATCAGGGCTGTTTAATTTCAGAGTTAAGTAAGAGTTGATGTCACAGTGGTTTATTAAATCAGAGATGTCATGCAAGACAACTGAGTGTTTCTGTTTACTCCTTTATATAATAGGGAAATATAAATGAAATGTTATAAAGGAAAAACTAAATGTATAATCTGAAAGAAGATACAATTTTTGCAGAACACACTTTGAAAAGAAAACAAGGAGCTTACTGTAAAAATCTACCAGTTGACTCAGAAACAGAGACTCCAGTACTCTGACAAATTAATATATATAATATAATATAGCTACACTGAATGGAATATAAAACTGGAAAGACTTAGACAGAACAGAGAAAACTTAGGACTGAGTGAATGGTGGCCCTTCCTGTGGTTCACCCAGGTTTTGGGGGCTATACCACACCTGCTCTCACCCCCACACATGGTGTGTATGAGTTGTTCCTTGTTTATGCTTTTCAGACATTTGCACACAGTTAGAGGGTGCATCTGGTGAAGGTAAACCACAGATGTTTAGTCCTATTATTTTTGCCTCTTAAGTCATTGTCATCATACTAATAATTCTGTTGCTGCTCTTTACGTATTCTCTAACCAGTGTTGTTTAGAAAGGGATTACCAGCTCCATATCATCTTCTGTGTTACATTTGCCATCCCAGCTTACTCAAACTGCATGACAAATATACTTCTAAATTGCTTTAAAATATAAAACTCCTTTCAAAGCAGATTTAGCCCAATTCAAACAAAGCAGCAGGAATTTTCTCTTATGCAAGGATTCCCTAGTTACACTTCTCTGGAAAAATAGGAGAAGGGCTTGACCACCACCTTGAAAAAACAATAATTTGGAGCCAATTTACGTATGACAGGTTAAAAAATTACTATGCTTGAAGAGTGTTCATATTATTCTCATGGAATAAGATAAGAGCTCACTACACTAAAAGAGATTCACTACTCATTAACTCAATATTTTGCTCCAACTGAGCAAAATAAAATGATTGAGAGAAGAGAGAATGGTGGCTTGAATGTTAACATATTGCCTGTAACTATATAAAGGAGATGAAAGTCAGGTATGCATCTTCCCACTACTTGCCCAAATCTTACAAAGGAACTCAAATATGATCTATCATATTTATTGCAGTTATTTTAATTTCCAAAATCTAATGATGTTTAAAACTCAAGTTCAGTCTTGAAGGATCACTGCACCAGGATTTGTAGAGGCAGAAAAATACGTAAAACCTTAACATGAACAGCTCCAGAAAGACCCTTATTATTTCCAGATGGGATTGTATTACTGAAAGGTGCAGGTTCTAGCTTTCAGCTTGTTCTCTTATCTTATTTTCCCCCTAATAACTAACTCATTAATCTTAATTTCATACTTCTAGAAAGATGTTATAGAAACATTGATTGTTGTGTTTCATATAAAAGAAAGTTTTTGTTGGAAGTTGAAAACACACTGCAAATGACAATTCATAAAGCAGTAAATGAAGAAAACCTCTAAACCACCAATTAGATCAGCAGAAGAAAGTTCATTGAGCAGTAGCAATGAATTAAGTTTGCTTATTTTACTGGGATAATGCAATGATACCGCATTTTGCAGTAGCAGTAGATTTTATATATGAATGGAAGTTAGAATGACAAGAAAAAGACCTGAGTTCTCATCAATATACCTTTGCTTTCACTCACTCGACTATTCTTATATTCTTATCAGTAGCCAAGGTACTGGCTTTGCTTTAATAGGATTTGGGATTGTTCACTTGCTTCCATTTATAAGCTATTAATGTTTTTAACAACAATGGGCCAAAAATATTTCACATAGTCATTGAGATATTTGAGAAATACTGAACCAGGATGCTCAGATAATTTTAGAAATACATTACTAATACTTAGAATTTACAGCCACACTGAGAAGTGTTATTTCTGTTAACAGCTTTCTACAAGAAACATATAAAAGCAATTGCAGATCATACAGCCATTTGTAGCAAAGCTTCTTACAGAAGAAGAGTCATTATAATCAGAGATACTGCGTATTTAAATTTTCATTTTGTTTTGATACATTTAAAGACTGTCTACCACTTTGAGAGAAATCTAACTGAATGGATGACAAGTCAAAGATAAGCAGAAGCTATGGGAGAAGAGAGAGACTTGAAAGTGGCCAAGCTGAGACCAAGTCAGCAGCTTGAGTTTATTAGACTCCAGAGCATCTACAGCAGCGAGCTCTTACAAATATGCCTGCTTCAGATGCTTTAGAGTTCATTCCTCACTGAAAAAAAAATAATTAAAAATTAATTATCAAGCAATGGGAAATCATGCTCACTTCATAAGTTTTGGTGTTTATTCTACTACTTGTTTTTTTCTTTTTTTTTTTCTGTTTTGCTGCATTCAATTATCTATTTTTTATTTTATATTTTTCTACTCTCAATATCAACTACTAGGTCATTTCTTTCCACCATTTAGTTATGTTTACATACCATGCAATGCTTCTTACAACTATCCACTATTGAGACATTAATAATGATACTGATAGTGTTTCATGGACTGATTCACCACTCCTCAACTGAAGCATTTCAACAACCAGAGAGTTATTAGGAAGGAAAAAAAAAATCACAGATCAAATATGACAAAGGATTTGCTGAAGGAGCTCCTTCAGGATGGAAAATGGATCATGCATATAAGGCACATTATGAACTTTGAAGTTATCTTATTAAAGAAAGAACAAACAAGTGACTACCGTAGCACAGTACAAATCACAGCCTGGCTTAGTGCACTGTAGAATTTCTGAGATGTAATAAAATGTACTGTTTTGGGTACATTTTTCTCACGGATTTTACAAAAAAATGTATAAGAAATAATCCTCGGATTTGACTTATAAAACAGCACATTAGCTCACAGACATGCTTTTGTGAGAAACTGGAGGAAGCAAGAGTTGCAATTGACACTGCCTGCCCTCTTGAATCCTGTCTGGGTTTATAGGAAAGGTACAGAAATCTAGTACCTGCAACGAAGACTTTGCTTTGTTCATTTTGTTTTGGTTTTATTCTTAATGTTACACAAAGTTTCTCAGAAGGAGATATTTCCATCATACACATTGCGTTGCATCTTTTATGTTCACTAAAGAGAGAATCTACAGCTGCTGTTTTACAGTGCAAAAGACAGACATGTATCTGTCAGTCATTGTTATAGCTGTTTCCAGGAGGGATTTGCACTGCCTTGTACACTGAACTAATAGGTGATTTTGTGAAGGTATTTCATACAAGCTAGTGTTGAGGGCCTTGGAGGATGAATAAAGGAGGGAGTTTATAAAATCTCTTGAAGCTGATTAGAAAGGACTTTTTCACACACATCTATTACTTCAGTAGAAAAAAAAGTTTAAAAAACATTCATCAAGATTTCATTCTGTGTTTAATGCACTTTATGGCCCAATGTGTTACCTTATAATCTTAGCTTCCTCTGGCAGAATTGCCTCTGGCTGCAAGCTTTTTCAGGGCTAAAACTAATAAATGACTATAAACATTTGGCCTTACCTGACTGTGCCATTTCAAACACTGCAATTTCTGTGAGTGTGTGTGTGCATGTGTGAATCATTGTGTATGTAAACTACCACATATTATATTTGTCCTGAAGATAAAGAGAACTGGAAAAAAAGTTATGTAGTGAAAGAAAATCTAATGAGAAAGTGTCATGCTAGACTGAAAGCCTTTGTAAGTCATTACTGCTGCAGCTGTAATTACTATCACTTTCTTCAAGTACCATGATTTGACTTCTTATTTCTATTTCTGAACAAAAGCCCAAGTAATATATAATCCGTTAAAAACTCTTGAAGGAAATTGAGGCCATCATGAGCTTAATTAATCTTCATGTTCCTTGCACTCTTGGGAAGTTTATATTATCAATGAAAACCCCACACATCAAACTCCTGTAGGTTGTGATTCATTGTTTATTTTCTCTGCATAGGATTTGAACTTCTGGAAAGGCCCATTTATCTCTTAAGACCCATTTAACCCCAACAGGGTACATCTTACCCTTAAGACATGAGATATAAATAAAACCGTCTTCCTTATTCAGATTTTCACTTACATGGGAGTTATAACACTAGATTCCATCTTTCCAAATGCTAAATGACTTTAGGTACATAGTCTAGGAGATTCAGCAAAAGGCATGGAAGTGTCCTTTCTTCAATTTTAGGAATTTTCCACACCTCTAGGTTTTTAATGTCAGAGGCTACTCGAAGTTAGATCCTTCTCTGAGTGTCCAGTAGAAAAATATGCTTCCCTTGGTAGTGACTTGGATCACCTGTTTGAAGCTCTGTTTTGGACAAGCCGTAGTGTTCGAATAATGTTGAGCACCATAAGGAAAGGTGTAGGCAGAAAAGATAGCATCATTTGCTGTAGTATAAAAGCCTTATGTATCCATACCTTGAAGTGTTATGAGCTGATCTGTCCTCCTTATCTTGTGGAGTTAGAAAAAGTTTCAGATTAGCTTAATCACAGTGATAAGTGGATGGAACAGTTGCCCTGGGAGGAAGATGGGGCTCTGGACAGAAGGAGGCTGAGGAGGAATATGAACATGGTTTAGAAAGTCAAAAGGGAGAAGATACGTGGAATGCTGAATTATTTGTTTGCTTGTTTCACCCAAAACTCACAATACAAGAAAGATGGGACACTGGCTAAAAATTGCAGAAGATGAGTTTAAAATAGAAACCCCTCTTTACACAATGAAACGTGAATCTCCAAAACTTGATGTCAAGAGAAACTGGTATAAAAAGAGTAAAAAAAAATAAAAGTAATAGATAGCAGACTCATTAAAAGAAACTGAAAAGGCAGCGATTTAACCTCTAATATCTGAAAAACAACACTTCTGGATGCTGGGGAAATGCAAGAGAAGGGGGTTGCAATGGATGGTCAGGATTTGATGCTTTCTATAGGCAGCTTCTCTTGTTGCCTCTCCTGGAGGCCAAATACAGGGCTAGATGGTCCCTCCCAGAAGAGCATTTCTTATGGTTTTATATGCTGAAATTGAAATTATTTCAGAAATAAAAATTAAGTACACTTATTAATGATCTGACAACTGAGTAAAGTAAAGGTCCTTGACAGCAGTTTCCCCTCTTGCCTTTTCTTTAAAGAGTTCCGAAGGAATGTGTGAGAGAAATGAATGCTTATATTTAAATTTCTGATTGGATCCCAGTGGTTTCAGATGAGGGGTCAAAAAGTCATGTGAAAACCATGTTAAAGTAGGTATCCTGCTAGGGTATTTCTGTGGATTTATTGCACAGCGTTGGCAGTTAACAACATTTTATGACATAATGTATTTTAGATACCTACCTTAAAAAGCACTGAATCACAGCCTGAAAGTGCATATTTGCCTCCATTGAGAATAAGATGTGGATTACTAGCTCTGACGTAGACATTCACACCGGAGATTTCTCTAGTGAGGTGAGATGAATCATGACAATTCAATTTAAACAGATGCTGATTTAACTGGATATACTGTCACTCCTTGCTTTGGAAAATGTGTTTAATTTATTTGGTTTCAAGAAAATACACAAGCACAGGAAAAAAAAATAGTCATATTGAGTCAAGCCAAATTCCCATTAAGCCCAGAATCCGTCTCCAAAAAAGCCATTAGTAGATGGCCAGGGTACAACAACAACCATTTCCAACAGCCTGTGTGCCTTGAGGACCTTGTGAATCGTAAGTGTTAAGTTTGTGCTTAATAGCCCTGGACAGTTTGCATCTTTCAATTTAGAACACAGAAACATCCACCCTTTTCCATTCCTTAAAGAACAAATATGAAGCATGTAATATGAAAATACAGTCTATATTGTATTGTGACTGGTACTACTACAGCTTTCTGGAGCACTTTGAACTGTCTGCCCTAGTCAAAACACTAGTTATGGTCTTCAAGCCAAATAAAGCTTTTACCAGGCTTTACTATAACTTCATTGATGGTTTCTATTTTTTATTTTTCTGATACAAGAGGTTTAGTGAAGTGGTAGATAGCACAGAAAATCCAACTTGCTTGCTTTCTTGTCTAATCAAATGTTTATTTTTGGTAACCAGCACTGATAACTGAAAAAAAAGTTATTCCAGAAAAAAATGTAAGTTTGAAGTTTACAGGTTTTAGCTGTCTTCAATTACTCTCTTTTTGTTGAGACAAATATTAGTTTAATTTATAAAATTACTGTGAACTTGTTTTCGGTAGTTCCTTATACATATCCTCACGTCCAAAATAGGTGATATTCATCTAGCAATTATCTTTGATGAATTCTCTGATTTTTCTAATAGGATATTGAAATTAATGAAGCTGTTTTCCAGCCCCATGACTGCAGAAATGTGTGTGTATATGATCTGGATTAAATATATGCACCTCTCCTATGAAGACAGGCTGAGAGAACTAGGTTTGTTCAGCCAGGAGAAAAGAAGGCTCCAGGGGGACCTTATAGCAACCTTGCAATACCTGAAAGGGGCCTGTAAGAAGGCAGGGGAAAATCTGTTCTCAGGGGTTTGTAGTGACAAGGCGTAATGGTTTTAAACTAGAAAAGGGCAGATTTAGGTTAGACATTAGGAAGAAGTTCTTTAATATGAGGGTGGTTGATCACTGGAATAGGTTGCCCAGAGAGGTGGTGGAGGCCCCATCCCTGAAGTCATTCAAAGTCAGGGTTGATGGGGCTCTGAGCAACCTTACTTAGAGATGTCCCTGCTTACTGCAGGGGGGTTGGACTAGGTGGCCTTTAGAGGTCCCTTCCAACCTAATACATTCTATTCCATGATTCTATGTCATCCTGAAATTTACAGTTGTCCAGAATCAAAGTCTTAAAATGGCGAGGAGAGTTTAACAACTTAGTTATTCAAGCAGCTGAGCATTTCTGCAAGTGAAATCAATCAGTTACAACCCCAGAAAACAAAATTCAGTCACAGATGCCCTCATATTCACATTATTCACGATGGAAAAACAGTCTAAATTAACTGGCTTCATATATTTTATGTGTAAACATCACTAAAGTGAACATCACTGAAATTTAAGTGTTACTTTTTTTTTTAAAACTAACAAATGTTTCTGGGATATAAAGCAAAATAATTCAAGATACAGCATTCTAATGGCATTTAAACTAGTACCAATTTTCTGAAGGGGAGGCAAGGACTATAAGGGATAAATTAACTTTTTCATGAACTGCTCTAGTTTGACTGTAAAGGTCTAAGCTTTGAGAAGTGACCTAAGCAAAAGGGCAAAAGGAAAAAGTCGCAAAAGGAAAACAGAAGGGCTCAATGTGGTGCTTGTTGTACTCCCACAGTACAAATTTTCATAAACCTTTTCCTAGAACACAGTGACAAATGCGAATCTGGCCTTTGGCTAGTACAAGACGTGCCCAAGGTGTGCAAAGCATCAATGAAGCAAAGCTTTCCGATTAAATAAAGGCTTTGAACAGACTAGAGAACCCTGGAAAGAAGCTTTCAGAAAGTGATACGACTGACCCACTAAGCATCATATAAATTTCTGTTTATACATTAATAGCCTGAGGTGAAGACAATGCTAGCTGAATTCAAGGGGAACTATGAATGCCTCATTCTTAGCATCATCGTGGTTTAATCGCAGCTGGCTCCACACAGCCACTCATTTACTCCCCATGGTTGAACTGGGGAAAGAATCAGAAGAGTAAAATGTGAGAAAACTCCTGGGTTGAGAGAAACACAGCAAATCAAAAGCCATGCACGCCAGCAAAGCAAAACAAGGAATCCATTCACTGCTTCCAATCAGCAGGCTGGTGTTCAGCCACCCCCAGGACAGCAGGGCTCCATCACATGTAATGGTTACTTGGGAAGACAAACACCACCACTTCCAACGTCCCTCTCTTCCTTCTTCCCCCAGCTTTATACGCTGACATCCTATGGTATGGAATATCCCTTTGGTCAGTTGGAGTCAGCTGTCCCAGCTGTGTCCCCTCCCAAGTTCTTGTGCACCCCCAGCCTACTCGCTGGTGGGGTGGAGCAAGAAGTAGAAACTCCTTGCATGTGTAAGAACTGCTAGCGGTAACAAAAACATGCCTGAATGATCAACACTTTCTTCAGCACAAATCCAGAACATCGTCCCATACTATCTACTATGGAGAAATGTTAAGTCTACCCCAGCCAAAACCAGCAGAGGGGCTAAGTAAATGCATAACTTTTGAGGCTAAATTATTATATTTTCAAATTAGGTATCTTTTTGAAGTCAGCAAAAATTACTGTATCCAAAGCTGTATCATAGGCTCAGAGAAAAACATTGCAGTAAGTTTACAGGGGAAAACTACTCTTCTTTGACCTCAAATTACCTGCTCTTGGAAGCACAGAAACTGATTATACAGTATTTAGTTTTGATCACAAAATTATTAAGCCATAATTGATTTTTAGTGGCTGAAATTTGAAAATCTGCTAGCATTCTATCTTAAGCAACTGACCTGGGTGCTTCTCATTTTTGTGTTAATATCAATCTACACAGTGTTGAACTATGCCACCTTCTGGCTTTGCAAATGCTGTGCCTGTCACTTCCCTCGACAGAGTAACAAACAGTAAAACAAGGTCACTAGTAGCCCTGTCACTGTATTCTCCATCCAGTTTATGTGGACTAAGGATTCCACATGGGTTCTAAAATATTGAATAACAGAATTATAAAAGATACTATACTCACACCTCTGAAAAAAATGCTCAGTTGCAAAAGACTTCTTTCCAACCATCTATTCTGTTTCATTCAAGCAGCAGGCAGCCAAATTTTCCATGATTTCTTCTGAAATGATCACTTTCCTACCATACCTTGTAACATATATGCTA
This sequence comes from Coracias cyanogaster, assembly GCA_033124195.1. Lineage (NCBI taxonomy): Eukaryota > Metazoa > Chordata > Aves > Coraciiformes > Coraciidae > Coracias > Coracias cyanogaster. The sequence continues at coordinate 23,150 of JAVSBS010028084.1, read as the reverse complement.
GTCTATTTAAAGCAAACATAAATTAAAATATTTTGTTGGAAGGAAAGGTATTATTAAAGATTTGCATTAAAAAAAGAAAAAAGAAGATACATGGGAAAGAACCTACTAGGTCACCCCTAAAGCTGATACAGACACAGCTGAAGCAGACCTGGGCTAACCCTCATCTATCTGTTTGGGTACTCAAGTCAAGTGTCATGGAACAAATCAAGACTTTCAGTTGTGCTACCTCCTTACATATTCACCAGGTGCATATTCAGTGCATAAGCAATTACAAACACTGGTAATTTAGCTATGCCCATCAGCAGGATATATATGAATGCCTTACACATTACAGAAAATCACCATTAACTTCCTTCTCTAACCAGATCATCTTTTGTGAGAATGACAGCAATGGCTTGAAGCTTTCCTCCCTGCTACCATTTTTTGAGGCATTCGGCTGGTCTGTTCCCCACTCTTGAGTGCAGGCTCCAGCTAAAGTCAGTTGCATGACTACAGATTATCACTGATAGTTGGTGAAGCAACATCAAGTTCAGAACTTTGCCAGCATTAATAAAGAGGAAGAAGCATCTCAACCTCTGCCTGCAACACACCTTGCCAACCGGAAAAGAAATTAAAAGAACATTAAAATGAAGCAAAATGAGCTGAGTAAGATACTTTTTTTTAAATATCAAAACTAAGATGTGGAGTTTGATTTGGTACTTACACCAGGCATAGAGGCAATCATCTGTTTATGCAAGATTGTTGACTCAGCTAGTTTTGTTCCAGCATCTGCACAAACAAACTAAAAAGAAATTAAAGACAAGTTATTTTCAAATCATTTTTGGAGGAACCTGGAGACATTAATAAGTTATTCACGGCTTTATTAAAATCAGTTCAGATCTCTTCTTGCTTTTATTCATGGTAATTTGCATTTACAGCTCTCTCTTTATAAACAACACAGTTAATTCACCATTATAAATGAGCTAATTTTAATGAAAAAAATCTGACTTTAATGTGCTTAATTAATGCACATGCTGTGCTGGAACAATTTGAAGAATATTATATAATAAGTCCAACTTTCTTTATGAGCAAAAATAAGTATCTTTGGTATTCCTTGCATATATCAAATGTTCCTCTTTCACCATAGAGTAAATTATGATAGAGGACGATAAGACAGACACGTTCTTCACTGTAATATTACAACACTTTCACTGAAGTTCTACAATGATGAATTATGTGAACAATTTTGAAGTTGAGAACGTACTGGTATGGTGTAGTTTAACCTCTGCATAATGCAAGCCACAATACTACAATAATGCAAGCTGTTTCTGAGAGAAAGTCAGTATCATTCTGTTATAGTAGACCGCTGCTTTTTTTTGCTTTTCCTTCTTTTTATTTCCAAATCCCTTGACCCCAAATCTCTGATGTCCACATTATTCATACATTAGACCTGCTAATAATGATATTTAATCATTATAAGCTTCAATAATGCATTGGACAACCCATAGATTATTTGCTTGTTCCTAAAACTCGTTGTCCTAATACCGTATTCCAACTTAAGCAATTTCTGTCCATAGTTCTGCAATGTAACTTTCTAAGAAAGAGGAAACAGAAAAGAACTGTCAAACTACAGTCTAAGCCTTAATGTTCTTTCTTGAGAATGGTACCTTCACAAACTGAGACAGATATTGACTACAGTTGTCTGATGCATGTGTGTTAGCAGTACTCACAATGACTGAACGTTGTCTTGAAAATATTTCCAGGTATCTTTTACAGACCTAGAATTTACTCTTACACTTCTATGAGCTTTGCCTTTCAATGCTATATTTAGTCTGAACTCAGACTGCCTACCAAAACTTGGAAACTACTCAACGCATATCTTGATGAAGAGTCTATTCTTTGGGATGTATTCAAAGACATAACTGAGTTTAGATTAACAATCTAATTAGGTATCCTTAGACACAGGCCTGGCTCCAGTTGACTCTTCTTCTGGTTGGAATTTATTTTACACCAAAATAAGTCACACCAAAATAAAACAGGAATCTAACTCATATTTCAGTTGAGAGGTGGCCCGGGGCTTTTCTGTACCACAGTTTTAATAATTACTTCGGAAGCAAAAGAAAGCCTGAGGGTTATGGACTGTATCAATCCAGTAAAGACAGTTGAGTCTTAGTGCAAACAGCAACTATGACTCAGCACTTTCCTTGTAAAAGAAGGCCCATTAAAGAACTTAGACAAAGAGATGGCAGATTTTCTCCTAATGCACCTTATCTCAGAAAGAGCAATGCTGATGCTGGGTCCACTGGACAACAGATATGTTGTTCTCCTTTGTGATAGATTTCTCATCAACAACTGCTGTGTAGATTAGGGCTCCCTTCTACTACATCAGCTGCAAAAAAGGACTGTAATTCCCTAAAAAATCTGGCTGAGTATATTTAGCATCCAAGATAGAGTTCAGTGCACCGCTACAGACATTGTACAGCACTCACCATATAAGTCAACAAAAACCCTTGCCAAACAGATGTCATTTACTTCAGACAACATTTTCTTTTAAGAACAGTAATAATAAGCAGCAGCCAAAGCAATCTCTACCAGCCTCCTGTAAGCTTTCTACATCTTTTGCACAGAGGAGTTTGGGTTAAACAACAGATACTAATTTGTATGTGAAAAACAGCTGACAAACTCCATTCTGTCTCTAATGACTAATTAGGCCTTGTTTAGCTTATCTTTCTCATCATCAGACTGCCAGTTCCAAGGATCCTTCCTGAAGTTGCAATGTGGGCAAAAGAGAAGGGGGAAACCAAACCCAAAATGAAAAATTACTTACATTTCCAGTCCAATTCACTGTCATTTATGTTGTCTCCCTCTAAAAACACTGTAATGTACATTAAGATGTCACTGGCAAGAGATTTAATGCCAGCCATACATAAAGAAAAAATGAAAGAAAAACATCCCCAAACTGCAAAAAGATGAGAAATGGGCAAATAATTGCCACACCTCTTACCAGCATTGTCTGCTGAGATACAGCTGCAGTAATGTCTAAATGGGAATGTCTTCTGACTGTTGTGAATTATCTATATACCATATTCTATCTACATTTTACATCCATTCATAATCAGAGTTTAAAAAATATATATTCTTTTATTATATGTAACTTTAAATCCTTCCATTCAGTAATTAGTAGATCAGATCTTCACAGAAACAGTGAAGATATACACTCATTTACATTAGCTGAAGGTCTGGCCCAAAACAGGAGTCCCCTAAACAGAACAGATCAGATACACTGAACCTTAGAGTCTGACTAAACAAGCAAATCCTAATGAGACAGTAATTTGAAGTCAATGGAAATTAGGAACATGTGTGTGGGTGAAACGTGAGCAGGAGAAAAGTACTGGGAAACAAAATGCTGGGTGAAGAAGCAGTTCCTATGGAAACCCATGGAACTGCAGCATGTACACGATGACTTTCACTGCTAGGACAAATCAAGGAGGCAAACTTCATGTACCTTTTATCATCCAGGACACCTATGCAATGACTGGGGTGAACTGGTTAAAATTACTATTCTTTGTAAAGCAGGATAAAGTTAACTCTCATCTTAGCACTGGTGTCACCAGTGACACTGATGGCCCCATGTAAACTGAATGAATGTGGGTGTCAAATGTACATTACCAGGAATTCCTTTTTTAGTCAGCTCACAACCGATCGATCATTAAAGTGCTCCTAGCTCCTTTGTTATCTTGAACATTTTGAGTGAATATTTGTATTCTGTGTGGACTATCTGTATAGAATCTTGTACACAGGCTAACATGCCCAAGGAGAACATGACTGCCTTGGAAATTAAAAACATTTCCGTTTGGTGCTGTGTTAACCCTGCTATAGCTTTATGGACTCAAAACCACACAATTTGAATTAATATTGCAGTAGCTTTGTGTGGTAAAGAGGTGAACCAATTTTTCATTCTGTTAATGACACCAACGAAAATTAAAATAATCAGACACATATGTGTTTTTAGTAGTAGGTTTCTTAAATTACAATGGTGCTTAAGATGGGCTTAGTGGTTACTATGGTATTTAAATTCAAAAGGCTGTTGAATGATTCAGACCACATACTACCAAGGGCTGCCAATTTGCACAGTCAATGGGAGAAGTAGTCATCATGCCTCCAGTAGGCATCTGTGGCAGATGGTCTGAATACAACTCCTATTCTTTACCATTGACTGCATAAAAACAGAAGCTGGCTGCTTTGGATAGCAGGAAATATGAATCACTTCATCAGCTTCTGAAAGAGAAACATCATAAAAGACATTTATATCCACATTAAGTGCTGTTGTGTAAGGTATGAATACATCGCAAAGCAAACAGAGCATATGGGAACAGTGTTAGGAGGAAAACCCAGGCAATTATCATTTTATCTTTATGAGATAACGTACGAGAGACTTTTGCTTACTGTGTCTATCAGGCAATTGACTCAATGTAAAGTACAATTGTTTACCAGTTAAAACCGTCTGCCAAAACTGATGTGGCATGTTTGCATTCTCAAATAAGGAACTCAGGATTGACTAGACTGTGGGACTGCCACCCTTTGGGGTAGCCATAAAGCTGAGCTATACAATGGAGCAATTCAGAAAAAACACTTTATTCTGTAATACAGGAAAAATCAGGTCAAGTCAACAAACACCAATGCATATGGTATCAAGCTGCATCACTGCACCCATAAGACAGAAGCAGGTTTGTGGTTGTTGTTTGATGGTCTTGGCTGGGACTGATAAAAAGACTGGGCTTAAAAAAAAGAAACAGCACCAAATTTATGCTATTGGAACTAAAATGGATTAAAAAAAATAACCCTTTACCACCAGAAAGAAAAATACCCGAGAGTTATTCTTCCCCACTCCAACTTCTTCCCCTAAGACTGATGGCATAACAATTGTTTTTGGAGTTATCCAAACTGCTATGTAATTTCACTTGTCAGTATTATTTCTCTGTCAACTAGCAGCCACTTATTTACTATGAGTAATGTACCAGTACTCAAAAGAAAATAAGCCTATGGTAAGCTATATGAAGCTTTGACCTCATAATGGGAGGGGAAAGAGTGAATGGAGCTGTGATGCTGGGAGCATTATGAATGATCTACGTAACGAACATCTTGCTTGAACATTATAGAATGCCGTTATGCTGGTCCCCTATCATTTAAAGTTACTAAATTCATATACTGGTTAGCTTATTGTAACCAATGAGATCCCACTACCTGTGATTAAATTGATGGACTTCAGTAAATTGTTTTTGTGGGACAGGCTTGCGGTGCCAAACTGTGCCACACTTGGCATTTTGGAGGCAGAAAGATTCTTCAAAAGTTTGTACCTTACTTCCTCAGATTTTCCTCTGAAAAAGCTAGCTTAATGCCTACTTCAGCAATCCACAGAACAAAAGGAACAGAAATATTGTCTATGTATTCTTTGCTGAAAAATTCCATGCTAAAACAGAATGGCCTTCAGGGACTGGAGACCGCTTACTGCCTGCCTGAACAGACCGCAGCTGAATTCTGGCCCATGATCCTAGCATCCCTTCCCACACAAACTGCTCACTGGTCTTGGGGTTATGATATGAGGGCAAGGCAGCAGCTGGGGCAGCTGCCCCACTGGGACACAGTATGAAGCTCAATGGACTCAATCCTTAAGTGTCCCTTCCAACTCGAGATATACTCAATACATCAGCAATGATGAACAGGTCATTATCATCCTGAGAAATGCTGAGTCCCAATTTAGTTTCTTAAATTTTAGTGTGGAAGTCTAAATGTATGCACCTATGGTTACAAATGTAACTGGCTTTTCATTTAACAAATTCTTACTTCCCATGACATTGGTGATGCTTTCTCCAACCATGCTGGTCTTGCTTTTCCCACCCCTGAATCTGGCCAAGGTAGGATCAGTATGAGAATTACATGAGGATCTCCTGTACCTGCACCAAGAGCAGCAGATTCATGTCTGGTAAGGGTGACTTTAACTTGAGTGCCTGCAGTAACTCCAATATGACACTGCGCGTCAAGTAGAATTTATCCCTTTCCTACAACAGAGAAAAAAAGAATTACAAATGTCCTGAAATTCACTGACACCCATTAGTAAACCATAAAGACACTTTTTATCCAAGCTTGAGAATAAAAAATTTAAAGAAATGTACTGGTTTCTCCTGTCTTACAAAAAAGCAGACATTGTTCACCATTTATGTAATTCTACAGTCTTGACTGAACAGACATCAATGAGGGTGATTCTCCTTTGATGATGTATCAGGCACTATATCCAAGATTTTAATATTTCACATGTGAAATATAGATAGATTTTATAAAACAGTTAAAAAGCCTAAGCACACAGTGTAGTTTTCACTAAGTAGTTCCATATAAAGGTTAAAGGGAGCAGCAAGAACTGATACAGGAGAACAAAACTGGCAATAGTATTTAGCATTATTCTTTCATTGAACCTGCCAGAAATGGTCTACATGTTACCATACTTATTTTTTGTGTTGTCATTCCCCTTAAAATAAGGGTGCCTGCACTAATGCAGCTTGGATATCTGTTGTCATTTATTAGACTGGCAGTACTTTTCCACTTACATAATAAAAACCATCTTGGCTACAGCTGCTACCACAGAAACAGTCTACAACATAGGGGAAAATCAGACAGTGGAGACTGGAACACAGAAGTCTAAGAATAGAGCTGTTGAGCTGAGACAGCAAGGAGGTACAAGAGATAAGATGAGCTTGTTACACACCTTACTCTGACATTCTCTGACTTTAGACAAGAAGATAAAAACATGGAACAAATCTATAACCTGCTACTGACCACAACAACTCAAGAATTTTGATCAGCAGGAAGACTTACACCGTGCTGTCTTTCAAACAATCATTAGTGGTGAAATAAAGTTGTCTAATAAAGAGAGTATATCCAAAGCATGCTTAAGATTTAAAGCCTAGTATCTTCCATCTTGCAAATCTCATGCACTTGCCTGCTCACTTAAGTTAAATGCGTGGAACTTTTTTACTCAGTCAAGGCCTCAGTTCCTCGGTGACATTTTTCAAAAGGGATAACAATGTTTGCTTCTTCCTCAGAGAGGTCTTCTGAGGTTTACTTAGTGAGGGTCAGTTTGAAGACCACCTCCAGCTGCACAAAGTAGCAAGTGCAGATAAAAGGGAAGGAGCTGGAGAAGATGAAGAGCTGGAAGCAAGAGGAACTTTGGTTGCAAGCAGACCACAAAGCCAGTTATCAGCATTCCTCCTCAGAGAGCTGTTATCATCACATTGTATCTATGTAGCATAATGCCAAACAAATCTTACAGCAAAATGTGTGCCTGTCCCACAGCACCCACATACCTTTTAATGAAAACAGATTTTAAACATCAGCCCCTGATTTGAGAGAAGGTGCTCAAACAACAGAATGGTATGTCTTACATGGATGCTGTGATGCCAGTCTATGAATCAAGAGACCTTACTTCAAGCTCCTCATTTGATCTTCAGTCACCTGGAGTGTGCAGCCAGCTAACACATTTAGCTGATGGAATGGACCCCAAACTGCAGTGGTCCTTGTCTGACTACATTGCTGCAGTCTAGGCAGCTAAACTTACAGGAAGTTAACAATCCAAAATAAAACTAACTAAATAAAAAATCCTTCCCTTATGGAAGCAGCAAACACCAGACCAGTTCAGCTGAATTATGAAGCAATTGCTTGAGGGGACACGTACTCAACAGTCACACATCCTACACTCATGAGTGGTGCTCTGATAAGAATAATATAATATAAAAATATCCAGGAGAGGTCAGACCAGAACAAACATGCTCAGTAACTTATCTCCAACAAGGCCATAAGCAGATGCCAAAGGAAGAATAAAATCAAGGCAAGCATGTATAATTCCTACTACTACTTCCCTAGTCACTAACTATTTTCAGCTCAGGGAACTTCTGAGCTCAGTATGGTTTCTGTGTAATTCATAACTCTCAGTGGATTTCTCTTCCATTTTTGTGTCTATTTTACCTCTTGGACCCATGTCAACTTGTAGTACCCATGGCACTCAGAAAGGAGTCACACACTGTTGAAGAGCTACTTCCCTTTACTAAATTTGTAGGAGCCAGTGTCAGAGCAAGTATGTTCTTGTACTGGAAAATCATGAAATTACCCATCCCTGTCTGAGTCAGTTGTGACCTTACAGACCTCTCTCACATTCCCATCAATTTTTCAGATCGAAGAGCCCTTACTTAGTTGCTCTATATGTTGAACTGTTGTGCTGGTTCAGCCATCATCATTATGCTGCCATCAGTTGCCTGATCACACAGGCCAACACTGAACCCAGCAACATCCCCTCAGAAGTCTTCTTTCAGACAGTCCTGCCATAGGTTCCTGTGGGCCCAGCTACTCTGCTGCCCACTGTGGTGCCAGCATCACCTGCTTGACACAACAGACAGAGATGGAAAGACACCACCAACAGAGCTCAGCAAGATGCAGCCAGCCCCAACAGAAGCCACACCCAACAAAAAGCTCCTCTGATTGTCTCCTGGTTAATATAATCCTGGCCTCACCCACCACCCCAACCACGACCACCTGAGTGAGGACAGAGACACAGATGGGCCAGGTTCTGCCTCTGGAATATGAAGCCAACAGAAACAACAAAACTTTCTTCTAGGCTGTGACTCATCCACAGGTCAACTCCAGCTTGGGGCCCACGACTCAGGTCCCAGCACTTCAAGGACAAAAAAGTTTGGTAATGTAGCTATGTTTATAGACTGGTGAAGAGAAGTAAAAATGCATTGAAAAATTATTGCAAATAAACAGGTCCTAAGGCAGACAGGACAGCTGGATACAGTAATGTGATCAAAGCAACATCCTGATTGTAGAAGCAGAAACAAAACTTTACAGCTGGTTACCTTGCCTAAAACTAAGAATATTCAGGGCAGTAATAACTGGTCTGTATTTCACTCTTTCTGTCTTAGATATCTGTCATCAAGGGCTGAGTTTATAAATCCCTCTATACCCCCTTAAAGTATATCATGGAAACCATGGCTTAACATACCACAAGTATTGCCAGGAGTTCAAAATTTAGGAGTTATGTTCCTCAGAGATTGTGCTATTTCCCTTAAGAAAAAAATGGTTGAGCTTAGATTTTGAGCTTCTGAGACTAGTACTTTTCAAGGTTTTCCTAATCTTTATAGAAGTTGAAACACTAAAAATGAGACACTTCTAGGGTACGCCATTGAGATATGAGACTTAAAAGGGCAGGAATCATTAGACTTATGACTTTATGACCATAAACTGATAAAGTAGAATGTTAGCATTATTAATAATATAATCAAATTAAAACTTTAAATTAAAAAATTATATTCCCTTGTTATAGTCTATTGTGCAGAAAATCTGTTAGATCTGTTAAATTAATTTCATAGTATTCCTTTAAGTCTCTCTAGGAAATGTTAGCCATTCACAGCTGCAGCATTCTGTTATCTGCAAGGTAAAGTAGCATATCTTGGATAGAAAAGAGGAATTGTGCCACAGCTGGATATAATTGGGGGTTGGACTAGATGACCTTTAGAATGTATTGGGTTGGAAGGGACCTCTATGATTCTATGATAATGGAGATGTCAGGCTTAATAATTTGATTTTGCAGGCTGAGAATGTGATAGATTTCATGAGGGTTATTTATTGAATCCAGTCTCACTGACACAGAGTTGGAAGAGGTTTGGACATATTTTCCTTGGCAAAGAAGTTTTCTTTTGCATAGAGAGACTGCTAAGACTGAGAACCTCAGAAGAGACTAATTAAATTTAGGAAGAAATGTCAAAGAAAGAGGAATTAAACTCAGACTCTGGTCTCCTTACTTTTCTTCCTTGCAGTCTTCTTCTAGCAATGTCACCTGCTTTATAGTTTTATATGCCATCCCTTGAATAGTGACAATTTTGGGAAAAAGTGTGGGGAAAAAGACAAATTTAGCAAGTCTCCATATTAAATGTTAGCAGTAATATAAAACAGAACAGAAAGTCCTGTGGGAAAAACAGGTCTAACTGAATGTTGGACATTGTTCTGAAGAGCTAATTATAGAAGCTGAAAACCAGTCACTGTGCATATTGCAGTGATTATCATTTAGTATTTTCTGTATGCAAATTGAATGATCAGAATTTAGGCCTTCCAAAATGCTTCTGTCAATATACTGAGCAGGACTATGCATTTAAACTAGGCTAAGTCTTAAAAAATCCCAACTGTTCAAGGACATCTTCCCAAATGCCCAGAAAGCCATGGATCCACATTTATTCAGACCTGAACTGGTCAAAAAATATCCAGGTCAAAAGGAGATATGCAATCTCGGCGAGATCAGCTGCTTCGGGACCGGACCTGCCAGCAGCGGAGCGGGGTCCTCGGGGTTCAGGGGTTTTCCTGAGGTTTTCCTTTCGTAGGGAAACGCCAGGGGAGCGGCGAGACCCGCCATGAGCCGGCAGCAATCGCGGGAGAGGCTGACGAGCGGGGGCGTTGCCAGGGCAACGGCTGCCACACCCCGCCCATTAAAAGAGCCCTTCGGGACAACGGCGACCGATCGCTGCGCACAGAGCGAGCGAATAGTGTGTGCTCTGACAGGCAGTTCGCGCGGAAAGGGCGCTGCAATTTACTCGTAGGTCCACAGGCCCATAAACCAGGGAAGTACTTGAGGTCTCAGCCAGAATGATGGGCACTCGCCTCCAAGCTAAGACCAGTGCTTCTGAACAGAAAGCCCCTGTGATGTCAGATGCTTCCACCCAGAAAGCTTTGGTAAGGAAAGAGGCTTCAGCACAGACAGTAGCTTGTAATGGATGCCATGACCCTTCCCCTGGAGATAAGGGAAGTACCTGCACAAAGTGAAAGCA
>JAVSBS010028084.1:0-12206 GCA_033124195.1 Coracias cyanogaster | reverse complement strand
CTGGAACATGAAGCCAATAGGAAAAACAAAACATTCTGCCAGGTTGTGACTCATTCACAGGTCAACTCCAACTTGGGCCCACAGCTCAGGCCCCAGCACTTCAAGAACTCATTTCACTGTTTGGTCATTCTTGCTACCATTATCTGAACTTTCTCCGATTCTACTATATTCTGACCAGGAATGAGGAACCAGAAGGGTGCACAATACTCAAGGTGCAAACAGACCCTGATTACTTGTTAGAATTCACCAGCAAGCATGGCTCTTCCCACCATCATATGCTTTCACAATCTTGAGACACATACATGATGCAGGGCCATGCTCAGGTAGTTGACAATTACAAAAACACTGGACAGAAGTTCCTATCAGTAACCCAGTACAGTAGCCTGCACACACTGGGAAAGAAGAGAGATAAAGTTCTTTCAAAAGCATTCAGCTATTTCACAGACTAACACCTATGCTACACAGGATATAATTGGGCCATAATAAATTGCTTTGTCAGAACACTAGGAACAAAGCATAAGCTTAAGGAATCACAGCTTTCCTTGGCTCTAAGGATAATAAAACAGTGATCTACCCTTTTCTCAAGGAAGTCTCCTATTTCATAGTCTAAACTCTTAATGTTTGTTAAGCACATGCAGTGCAGAGAGATGAAGCAAAATCAAGCCAAATGTTTTTTGACATCTGACCTCTTGCTTCATACGCTGTAAATTAGGAGTGATGACACTAAAGTCAACAGCCCAGAGCACCCTTCTTGTTGAAGCCTACTTATTCCTATCATTCTGCTGATGATAAATAGATAAAAACAGTTTATACATACTTTAATAACTTTATATTCTGCCACAGATCTGTAACTGGGTATTAGTCCCATGAGAATAATGGCCAAGGGAGTCACGTGTGTAAACCTGGTACCAAATAATCAAGAATACAAGCCCTTTAGCCTGTGTTCAGCTGAATTAACCCTACCTAAAGTCTACGCATCCCTGTTAAAAAATACTTTGCAATCTTCAAACTGTGACTTACCAGAGGCCTATGTGTAGAATGTGAAACTACCGAAGTTTCTTTCTAGCAGTATTTCAGGGCCCAAACTTAGTAATAAGAATAGTAAATTTGTTTCTTTAATGGCATGGTATGCTATCCTCTAAGAAAGCCAGTATAAAGCAAAATTCTTTATTGTATATCTGTTGCTACTACAGTAATTACAAATACTGAACATCGGCCACTTCAATATTCTTTAAAAAAATTCGGTAGGAAAATCATGTCATGTCCAGTTCAGTGGCATTCTGCATCTACTTAATAAGGGTCATCAGAATGCTAGCAAAAGGCTAAGTTTAGGTTCGAGCTTCTGCAGCTGTAAGAGATAAAAAAAGCCCCAAAGTGTCTATTTAGGACCTTAAGATACTTGAAAGGAAAACTAAAGATAAAAAGATTACAATCCACAGAAGAGATGCTACCCTCAGCTGAGAGTTCCAAAGGCACTGAAAAAATAAAATTGCTGACCTGGAACAGTATCTCAGACAAGGAAATATCAGACTGACATGAGTCTTCAGGCTTCAAGACAAGAGGAACTGAGATATTCCTGCCACAGGGTATCGGGAAAGTGTTGGAGATAAAAAAGGATTTGGCGTGGTTGTACAGCACTGACCTCTACAAAGTGCATGCCAGAGTGGCTTGGTCTTTGAAAAGACAAGAATTCTCCACAGTTTAGCTGAAAGTTGGAGTTTTGTTCCAGCCACCACATTCAAAGTTCCAAAACCAGTAATTAAATTGAAACAGTTTCAATGCTCACAAATTATATTCCATCTGGAATTCACTTCTATGTGGTACTCTTGCGTACAGTGATTTCCACTGTAGAGAAACACAGACATGACAACTGATTTGTTCTTTTCTAACAACAGTCATTAATTTGATATTTCTAATGTAAAACCATGGCAAGCTTTCAGAAATAACAAAGATAATGTAGTGTGGAGTTCCACTAAATGAAGCATTTTGTGGCTATAAATTGCAGGAGACCATTCACTAGTGATTCCATTTCTGAGTCACCAAGTTGCATTAAACCAAATCAAGAAGGAGATTTTGCCAAACTCTATAATCCAAGCTTCCTGTATGTAATTAAGTACTCAATATATTACTAGAACATTGAACCAGGAAGCATGCAAGAAGTACCTGAGATTTTTTTAATACTATGGTTTTAATAAAATTTTCATGTAATAACTGAAACTGCTGAGCACGAGAGGAGTGGAACATTTCCTGTATTTCACAATATGCTTTAGCAGGAGTACATGAAATAGTCTTATCAGGCCACAAATGCAAGAGGAATGTCTTTGTTTCAGTTTTAAATCGGTCTTTTTTTGTTTCAAATTTTAAAAACCCACTGTTGGACTTCAAGTTAAGATTTTTTTCACTTTGCCTTGCCGAAAGTCTTAACTATAAATCTAACTCAAATTACTTCCATAAACTGGACAGTCTCTTCTGTATTCAGAATTTTTTTCTTTCATAAACTCTTGTCTTTCAAATGAGATTAAAAAATGGTAGTATTTGCTTGCTGTAGTTAAACACAACGCTAGTTTCTATTTAATGCTTCAAACCATTACATCTGGTAAAAGTTTTTATTATTTTCTTGTGGTGCAGTTTTTCTGTGAGAGTGTCATTCCTTTTACCATTTCTTCTTCACCATTTGTCCAGTGATACTTTAAGTCATATTAAGCCTGAAGCAATGCGTGTTCCAGTTGTACATTATCAATACAGAAAATCATGTCGCTACTTATGAGAGAACATTTCCTGAGGATTCATTACTGTTTTGACAAACATATCAAGGATAGAAAGCTGCACTTAGTGGCTGAAGCAACATTTTTGCTCAGTACTGCAACAATCTACATAATGGAGCATACCGGGCCTCAGTAAAAGGTTTGCTTGGCTTTTGGGGAATTTGTTGTTCAGCTTCTCACCAATAGCTATGAAAAATAACTCGAGTAACCACACCAAATTACTTTTCTGAGCAATGTTTTTGGCAGGTTCCCTTTATCTGTGCCTATACTGTGAATGTGAAACTCACTATTATTAAAAGGCACTGACTTATGATTACTACTTGATTAGCCAAACTACATTAAAACTGTTGACGTGCCTGAAACATGACACTGATTTCATATTTACTTACAAACATATTACTTCTGATTGTCCTATTTTCAGCTCTCTCTAAGGAGGATATAGTCTCATTGTTACCTTAGTGAAGGCTCGGTAGCACAAACCACACAGTTCCACCAAGTAGGCCAGAGTGAAGACGGCATTCTGAATTACAAAGCTTAATAATTTTGAAAAAGGCTCCAGGAGACTCTGCAATGAAATGATTTAGAGAAATCAATAACTGGTTGTTCAGCAGAACAAAAAGCATACCAAGTCTGAAATGCCTGAATGGAACAACATTTTTAGCTCAGAAGCTATCACGCTGGGACTTGCACTGTTTCGGTCAAATGGCTATTCTATCTAGCATTTGCCTTCATGCTTGTATGAGAAATTAGAAGCAAAAAGTTAGAAAAGAGTTTCACCTCTGACACAGTGCTTACAAGATAATAGAAATTCTGTAGTGTTTATGCAGTAAAACCTCACCGACCGCAGTGGAATTGTACTGCAGAACTTCTAAGGAAGCTCATCACTATCTTTTTTTTTAAGAAAAAAAAAGAGAGAGGAGGGTAAAAGAGAACATTAAATCTTTATACATTCACACTCACACAGCAATGTAAGCCCACCCACACTTTACTGTAACCTAGATTCCAAAGCTCTTATCATTTTCCATAGGCTATCAGACTGCACAATGTTACGCTTATATATATACATTTTCCTAGCTAAGGGATAAGAACGCATTCACAGAATAGCGCAGGCTGGACAAATTTGAGACAACAGAGTTTAGTCTTCTTGGAACTTACCCTGGTGGCACTAGTGGTAGGTATCTTCAACAAGCAAATCATTATTCTTAAACTAGAATCTAAAGAACACTGAACATATTTGACAGCAGGGAAAAAAAAAAGAAAAAAACCACAATTAGTACATTTCTGTGCACATGTCTTTTAATGGTAGCTGCCATGACTAAGTCATAGGTTAAGTCTGAAAAAGGATCCCTCATGATTGACCTTTACTTACTTGGCCTAAGCTGGCTTCTTCCTGAACACACCATCATACCCTTTCAGCGGTAACATACCACAACATGGGCCTTGAGATGAGAAAATGTCTCTAAAGGGCTGTTTAGAATTGTTAGCTCTACCCCTTTTAGGACAAAAATTTCCAGATACCCCTCTAAAGATGTTCCTTATGACATAATTTATTTTTCTTCCAAGTAAATCACACAGGTTGCAGCAGTGAATGGGACTTCTCAGGGTCTACCCATTGTCTTGCCTTATCCCTCCTACAAACACCTACAGCAGCAGAGACATTTTTGACCCTAGAGGAAGGAACAGGAGATGGAAATTTCAGGAGTAATAATTTTTTAAAATTTAATTGCTAATGACACCTCCCATTAATAAAAGGGAAATGCTAGTAAACACTTCATCTAAATGTTCTGTGAATGGCAGAGATGTAGCTGAAACTATTAATATCCAATTCATTTCTTTTCATTTATTTCAATTAGACAAGATGCAACAGATTGGAATGGCTAGTATGCAAAGGGAATGCTTATTGCCTGTTTGGCTTAGTAAATGCTGCAGGATAGTGCGTCAAATTATCAAAAACCTGAAGAGGTTTCCAGATCTGATAATTGCATAATAATGCCAGAAATTTAATATCATTCATGTAATTTGGTGGTGACACCCAACTTAAAAGACAATTTTGTAAGTCACAAGATTATATTTTGGATCCCTCCATTCATACTGAGCAACATTGCTTTGCACAGAAGAAATTACCACTGGGCTCATTCACACTATCAGAAATAAAGTCAAAATAAGGGCATCAGAATGTTTACTGGAAAGACTCAGAGAAGTTTTTTACTCTGTTTACTGAAAAGACATCTGGAAATATAAACACTAGGAGATAAGATCTCTCTGTATGTCCTCTGAGCACTCAGAGCCCAGAGCTTCCAGATGCAGGTTCTGCAACTATATTCTGATTACACCCAGAACTTTAACCTGGTCAGCCAAATGGGTTAGGCTTAATCCCCAGTAGTCTCAGCTCTCTCTGCCTGTCTGACTATTGTGTACTTTGGGCAAATTAATTAGGTGGTGCTGCTCTTAAGAGTTTTATTTTGTTTCAACAATTAGAACCAGATGGATTTTTACTTCCGAAATGCTGATCCTCTCAAATGCAGTATTCTAATCTGACAGAGACAGGGCATGGAAAGCGTAGAGTTAAAAAGCCAACAAAGAGGTGAAGAGTACTCCAGTCAAAGTCATTATTGTTACCCAGGGAAAATATAGTTAAAGGAATGGATCGGGCATACAATCAGTCCAGTACTCTGGAAACATTAATTGAAGCATTAGAAAATATTCACATATCCGATTTCTCATCCACAGCTCTCCCACTTTTTCGGTACATTCTGACCAATACAGTATAGCTCACTTTAGATGTCCATACATCGTACCTTAAGTGGCAAAACACAAGGGAGTTTAGTAAGGAAGGTCTGAAACTGATTACTAATTGTGGTCCAGAGGTTGCTGGGTGAATCCATAGGCAAGGCTTCCATAAAAGTAGCAATATTTTCCAAACAGCGCAGCATTGCACCCCCTGCTGGTAAATTCTTTTTGTTGTTTAAACCCTGGGAAACAAAATGAGAACAAATATATACATGCAGAAATGGCCCCTTAAACAGTATGTGGAAATGTTGAAATTTCTTCAGACTAAGTACTACTTACCTCTTCTATAATACTAATGACAAAATGTTGTGCAGGGAATTTGAACTGTGCATGTGACAGTTAAGTCTAGTTCAGTTCACAGAAATATACAATCATTTAAGTTGGAAAAGACCTTTAAAAACATCAAATCCAACCATTAACCTAACACTGCTAAGTCCACTACTAAACCATGTCCCCAAGCACTACATCTACATGTCTTTTAAATATCTGCAGGGATAGTGACTCCACCACATTTACAACACTTTTGGTGATCCAAGTTTGAACTCTTAATGAATGAGAAGAAACGATCCCATATGCCTGATAATGCTAATAAAACTAGCACCATTAACATGTTTCCAACATACCTCTAACAGCTGGCTTAGAGCAGCAATAGAACTCAGCTCACTGAAGTCCATAAGAGACATGGCCAAGGTCCGTAAAAAACTTCCATCTGAAATTCAAATGACATTTTTACACTTTCTGTCTGTACAGAGGTAACTGAAAGGGCCAGAAATGCACTCATCTATCACACGTTACCTTTAATATTGCTCTGGAAGAGCTGTGGGAAGATGCCATTGGGAGCCAGCTGATGGAACACACAACGGAGGAACTGCTTGGCCACACCTGCAGCATTTCCAGGGATCATCATGCTGAAATGAAAGGAAGGAAATTGCATTACAGAAGAAACACTTCTCAAAGCTTACTACATGGAGAAAATAAAGATAATCCTATTCTTTGTAATTATGGAAGTGTTCATTTATGAGTGAGACAGTCAAAAGCAGAACTGTCCTGATCCCCAAAGACAGTTCAGCAGGTTGATTTTATGACTTCAGCTTGACTGTGCAGAGCTGAAAATATTATGTACACATACCAAAAGTATTTAAGTCTCAATAAATAGTTGTTTTTTTCCTGATTCTCAATATACTTTTCTTTGTGAATCATCTGAGTTGGAAACACAATCCTGCTCTCACCTTGTGTATTTCACTGATACAGGATGATGTTCCTGGTGCTACCATAAAACACATGAGCAACAGGTAAACACACACATTAATGATATTAATTTGCCTCTTGCAGTTTCCTTCAAGAGATGAAGTACTTCCTAATCACTCACAAAATGAATGGTTTCCTTTAACAAGCTTAAAGTATTATTTATTGACTCATAAACTCACATCTCAACATGTTTTACAGTCTCTCAAAAAGAATTTATCCTATATAAGACATCACTAACAAGGGGTCTCCACAAAGATGATTCACTTGACAATGTATGGAATAGTTTATCAAGACACATACCAAACAGAACAAGCTACGAGAAGTTGTGCTGAAATTGTGGAGAACAGAGGGCGTCTTTAAATTGTGTCTGAATCTGAGTTTTTTCAAGCTCAATACATATGAATATGGGTCCCTGTAGAACACACAAGACATCTGAAGTGGGAAAGGACAGGATTTTCCTCTTACTCAGAAACCTTAAATAAATTTTTAACAAGTTAAATTTATTTGCTTTCAGAGCCAGGGAGGATGATGTTTTAGATTGTTTCATTTTGGCCAGGGTATCTTTTGCTACCATACCTTTCCGCTTGATTAGAAAAACTGGTACTTGATGCCAATCTGGAATAAAAATAAAAAAAAATAAGTGAAGCTCATGTATATTTTTTGTGTTTCATTTTTAAGTAAGCTAATAAAGAACCACCTTTTTAAATAATAAACAAGAATTTCACAGAACATTTAAAACACCACCAGAAAGGTCTTCTGAAGAGCACAAATTCAGTCAAATCATATCTGCACGACTTGCATGTCTTGCAGTCTCACAAATACTTAACAGCTCTAAGGACAAGTCTACTTGCCTCCCTGTACTAGTATGAAGACAATGAAGCTATTGCCTTACATGCACATCTGGATAATTACTGACCTAGAGGGATTTGGAGATAAAATAGTTTGCCGTAAGTTTCCTACTGGCTGAATCATTTCTGATTAACACAGCAACATAGACTAAGCCAAAATTCTCTACTTGGCAGTCTGAAGTGGGGCTTCTAGTTTCAGATTTTGGCACCTAAATAACTGGTCTATTTTCAGACATACTAAGTACCTATGAGCTCTTACAAAGTCAGATGGGAAAGACTGGGTTCTCAAAAATCAGGTCATTTATTTTAGTACCTAAACAGACTTTAAAGCCAAATATGGGCATTTAGTGATAAAAATACTGAACACAATCTTAAAGCAAAATCATGCACTTCAATATCCAGGACATGTAAACAAACAGAATCAGGGCTTATAATATCAAAGCAACAAACCTTTAATACTAAAAGCCACTAAAAAGCAATTATAAAGACACACTGGAAGCATCTCTTACATACAAAATACCATGCAATTTTTTTGATTCACAACTATTTTAGGCTGGATTTAGCCGTTGCTCAATCATCTGCCCGCTTCTCCTCTGAAGACAGTTTCCTCTCTAGTTGCCACTGCAAAATCCAAAAAGGACCCTAAGGCAGCTCAGTCAAATGCATCGGTGTAAAATAAAATGGATGGTGATTTTCATTAATGATGCATGGCAAGCTGGTCGCACAGCATACTTCCAACAATGTTCTATTCAGGCTGGATGGTGCAGTGAATTCAATATTATATTCTCATCAATTGTCCCAGTATAAATCAGAAAAACTTACTCAAGTCCCCAATTCCACTGTTGTTACGAGGAGTCATACTAAAATACAATATACTAATTCTGGTATGCAAATCCAATTCTGGGTGAAAACAGGTCTGAAGCTACCTTCAAGCACCCCAGACCTTGATTCTGGAGTAACTGGAGCAACTGCTTACATTAAAGCACAGGAGGATTTCTGCAGAGTGCAATGAGACTAATCACATGCCTAAAGAACACCACTTGTTCTCAAAAATCGAAAGCACATATAAATACAACAGCATAAAAAACTTCTTCTGAAACAAATCAAAGTCCTGGGCAAAGTCTTCCCTCTCCCTTTGAATATAATCATGCAAGTGTGGTTTTTATGATAAACAAAACATTTCGTTTCTAATTTTGGAAGAACTTCATGAGACGGGAAAGACACTTACCACTTGGGAACATTGAGATTTTTTGAAATTTACAGCATGTATGTATTCATCATTACTACTCTAAACATTTTGTTGCACAAAGGCTGTGAACCTCCATCATTGCTTCCACTTTGCAGACCACAAAACAGAACAGTAATGGCCAGTAGACAGTAAAAGGGCACATTCAAATTTGTACATGTTAAGAACAGAAATTAAGCTTTTCAAAGCTCCTCACTAACTCAAGAGCCTAAATGTCATTTTCAAACAGGGCTTTGATGCTTGGAAAGCTAAATCTCACTGGAAATCAAATCAACAAG
Source organism: Coracias cyanogaster (assembly GCA_033124195.1). Classification (NCBI taxonomy): domain Eukaryota; kingdom Metazoa; phylum Chordata; class Aves; order Coraciiformes; family Coraciidae; genus Coracias; species Coracias cyanogaster. The sequence goes on along the minus strand of JAVSBS010028084.1, from coordinate 3,031 downwards.
TCAAAAACCTTGATTCAGGAACTAGAGCATAAAGTTAAGTGCAAAGCAGAGTCTTATAAACATGTCAATCTCTAATTGTCTGTAACTTGAATCCAGAATTTTTTTTCCTCTGAAAATCCCAACAGATGCCTATCTGTACCTCTGGATACCCAAGTAACTTCTGAAAAATCTTTCTCTGTATTGTTTAGGTATTCTGAAAGACTCAGGATTTCCTAACTCCTTGTTTCCTCTCCTAAACATTAAAGTAGTAGTTCTTCTTCTAAGAATAAAAATGCAAGAAGTCTATTTCATTCTCATCTTTGCTGTCAGATGGGTACTTGGAGGTAATGATACAGCACTGCTTGATGAAAGACAGCAACTTAGGTTATGTATGTGAGGCACCTGAAGGCCTCTCTGCTTCTATATGTTACTTATTTTGCATGTATTCAAAAGAATTCCTTTGTGGGGAGCCTCTTACTGGACTTAGAATTTGTCAGAAATGACAGCCAGTAGGAACAACACAGAACATTTACCAGGAACACCCCATGCTGCATGCCATCTGCTGCTCTAGAACAATCAGCTCTCTCACTCCAATGACACATTTCTTCCTCAAAGCACAGAAAAAGGTAGTCTCCCTTTGGCCCTTATCCCTTGATAATTTATCTTCCAAATGATTTACTCTCTGTGGCCGTAGCACTGCTGTACTTAAAGAATTACACTGAATGCATAGCATTTGTCTAGATTAGAAACTTCGCCTCCATCAGAGTTCATTAGCAGTGACAGCAGGGAACTACAGCCTTGCAATTAAAGGAAATGGAGGACTTGAACAGCTGCTGTATTGAAATGGAATTGGGAGGTAGTGGAGAGGCAGGGCTGTGAGGAGCCGTTCCCCTGAAGAAGTCACAGTCATGCAATTTTAACTTGAGTCACCGAAAAGAACATGGAAAAGGAGAACTGTGCATCATTTCTGCACTTCCAGTGCTGCTCAGAACTTTATGCTGAAGCACCCCCAATGCATCCCTTCCACCTCTCAGGCAGGAAGACGTGGAAATGGCCAATCAGCAAGGACAAGTAATAGAGTAGTAATGGCGCACTTCAATTATCCCATTGCACACAGGTAGAAGTCACAAGACAATAATAATAGACACCAAACATTTAAGACCTTATTAGAGAATCTCCTGCAACAGATGGTTAGGAAGCCCTCATAAGGAGATGTGACTTTTTCCTTAGTCTTGATTAACATACAAAATATGGTTGAAAAAAGCCTGAAGAGCTGCAGGTATGCTAATGAATGATCAACAGTCCTCCAGGAGTAACAACATTCAGAAAAGCTGACCACATTTGTGCATAACTTCTAAAGCAGGAACTACGTAAGTGGAAAATGCTGTGAAAGCAGCAACAAGAGGTATCCAAGAGAATTCAGTATTTAAAAGAAGCATAGAAACTGTTTCAGAACATTACAACAGAAGCAGAGGGCCAAGGTATCCCAAATGTTAAGAACAACTTCAATAGAGCAGAAGAAAGAAAAGGTGAGGAAGGTTATTAGAAAAAAAAGGCGGCTTCCTTCAAAAAGTTGAAGTCGTGTCTCAAATGAAAGCAGACAAGAGCATAAATCCAATGTAAAAAACACAAGAAGGCAGTCAAAAAAAACTGTTCAAGGAGCAACTAGCAGAAGAAATAAAAAGCAGTAAATTTTTCTTCAAATAAAGCAGGATCAAGAGGCACACCAGAGAGTAAGCTGCATCAATTGCTGTTCAGGTAATAAAGAGGGCACTCAAGGAAGATAAGGGTAGTGCAGAAAAGCTGAACTAATTCTTTACATCTCTGCTTACGGTGGGACAAGCTGGCGAGATTCCCAAGCTAGAATCTCCCTTTGGAAGATAAAAGGGTAGGACATCAAAGGAGCTGCCTTAAATTGAAGTGACAGTGGAAGAAGTTACACAAGAAATTGATAAAATGATGAGTAACAAAGAAGCAGACAGAACCAGATGTTATTCACTTATGAATTCTAAAATACATAACCGCACACAGTGAAGTTTACGTAAATCCAATTCCAGGCACAAAACTCTTTCAATCATAAGGGAGAGAGGAAAGTCCTGAATTTACCTTCCTACGGACTGCATGATGTCCAGCAGCAAAGGAGCAGCCAAGTCTGGACTAAGGTGAATGAAGGTTGAGAGTACAACTATGGCCAGGCCTAGTGTTTCTTCATCATATTCTTCAAGAATAGCCCCACAGTCATGGCACCTGCAAAGAACAGTTTTGAAAACCTACATTAACAAATTTAAAACAAAGTATTACTATATATACGTATGTTCATAACTACATCTTTTTAAAAGTACTATTATTTAGTACATTCTATTCAAAATTTATTTAGAAAGTTAATGTATTTTTGATCTTTCTATAATTTGTAAGAGTCCATGGCTTCCAAATATTAAGAAAGCTTCTCACTAGCTGCACTGGCTGTTTCTTCAACGGCAAATGAAAGAAGGCCACAGGGCAGGCCTTGTTTTGGGTCCTTCATTGGTAACTGTTAGCCAGTTCCCTCACTGTATTGAACTGCTTCAGTTTGCATCATCCAAGAAAAATCCACAGCAGTGAAGACTAGCCCTCAGCAATGTGAGCACCAGGCAGTTTGCACAACTTGGACTCAGGTGAGGGGCCCTGGCATTCTTCCATTTAGCAGCATAGACACAAACAATGACACTCACAGGTCATCTTAAAGAGGTGGAAAAATTTCATGTTTTCCTTCCTGTCAGTTATGAATTATGAATAACAAATTATACAATTAGGAAACAATGAGATTATTGGTTTCCACAGCAGTTATTGCTATTAAGAAAGAAATGAAAGGACTTCTCAGGGGCACAGAACCTCAGATTTCAGAGAAGTCTCCTTACCCAAGGCAGATTTCCTTCTGTGGTGGGTTAACCTTGGCTGAGCGCCAGGTGCACACCAAGCCACTCTATCACTCCCCCTTTTCCCCTCTCCCTCCTCAGCAGAGCAAAAAAGGGGAGGAAAATAAGATGAGAAACAAAAAGCAGTTTAATAATAA
>JAVSBS010028083.1:22230-47670 GCA_033124195.1 Coracias cyanogaster | reverse complement strand
TGAAGGTGTTCACTAAACTGACCTCCAGATTTAATGAATGTGTTAGAACATCTGCTAGGATTGGTGATTTTTCAGAGTTCATGATTATAAATTTATTTCACTGTAATAAGAATTTCTGCTAGGATGTGCTGAATTCAGGAATAATTAATCACAAAACTGCAGTCTTTTCAGAAAAAAACATTTAGAAAATTTAGTGCATTTAAAAAGAACTTTCAATGCTTGCTGATGCATTGACAGGAAGAAAAAAAAAAAAAGGAAAAAAGAAAAGTTTCTTAGCAAGATTTCCACCCACTGTGCTTATTTCTCATCCAAAACTATGATGTTGGTACGTACAATAAAGCTCTTTCAGTCAATAAAGAGTCTATATGGCCCTTCTTAGAGAATAAGAGACATTTAAGAGAATGCCCGAAAAACAACATTGGTTGCCATCTTAAAAAAAGGGTCATATAATTCCCTAATCTGCAGAATCCTGAGCATTATCCTGTTCTGCAACTTTATGTAGTTCTTTAGCTCTGTCCTTTATGTTTAATAGAGAACTATGATTTTTAGTCAGCTTCCGGTTGTGATACATTAGTAGGAACTGTTGGATCATTCTATTGCTCCAGAGCAGAGAAAATTACTATGCCTTATGAAAAACAGTATATGATTCATCTGATTTAACAGCCAGCTGATCAACTGGGAAAATAAATAAAATAGAACAAAAATACCATGTATTGTTACTCCTGTTCTTTACTTTTACTAAAAAAAAAAAAGATATAAAAGCATCAATAAAAACTCAGGAATGTGGAACGAATTGTACAGACATCAAGAAAAAAAAAAGTCTTTGTCCCAAAATTCTAATAACCTTAGTCTCATTCTCCAATGTCATTTTCCAAACTGAGGCATAAACCCCCTTTCTGTACACCCATCTCAATGAAGCAAAGTCACAGTCTCCTAACCTCAGGCCAGTGTATGTCCTCCAGCTGTACCCTGCCAGCCCACACTCAGAGCCCCAGAACTGTCCTTACAGACACCTTGAGCAAGCCCATAGGTCCGCACTATGCCTCCATGGGCCTGGCCTCATGTCCTGAGCTGGAAACACAGGTCCCAGCACTGGCAGGATCCCTGCAGTGGATATTGTACTGGGACAACTGCACCTCCTGTGACTTAAGTCATGCTGGCACCAAGTCCTGCATGAAAGGATTTAGGGACCATCAGTAGCTCCCTGTGTGTATCTGCCAAGGAAGTCCCTCTGCTGCAGCCATCACATGCCCTTTTTGAGATTATTTCTGTTTTACCAGCGGGAGACAGTCCCACAGGCTCACACAAAGAATTTTCTTCCTTCCTGTGGCTTTTTAAAATAAAAGGTAGGTTTAGTCCACTGTAAAAACAAGGGGAGGCAGCAAGGAGGCAAAAGTACTATTTGAACAGAAAAAAATGGCATTTTCATTAATAAAATTGTTGTAGCTCTGAGAGTGGGTTTACAACATGGACTTCAATTTTCCTTCAGTATTCGTTGTAATGCCCCAGCCCCTGGCATTAACACTGCTACAGATCTTCTAGGGACTAACATCAGATGATCTCATGATATGCTATTTAAAGCAAAATATGGCAAATATTTCCAAACTTGTCCTTGTGTGTACTGCAAGCATAAAAAGAACTAATTCATCATGAGTTTCCCTCTCAAAATGAACTAGTGCCCTTGTGTGAAGAAATTTTCCTAAGACCCAGTTTGCCTTCATCCTTCCAGCAGAAAGAAAGGTAGACCTACAGCAATAGGAATGCTTGCACTTCAGGAAACAACTGACAGGAAGTGAAGGTGGCCCTAGGAAGGTTGTAGGAACCAAAACAAGAAAATAAACTGTGTGTGGGCTCAGCATGTGTGGCAAATACAGAAACCATCACAACTAAAACCTCTTTCCAGAAGTGGTCCTTCTGCTGGAGATCTTGACTCACAATTTGCTAGCTGGGCAATTTGGAGTTACTTTCAGTAAGTCCCAGCATTAGGTAAGAAAGTGTTATCTGCCTTAAAGCTTGTTTCTTGCTGAAGGCCAGCATTACATACTATAATAGTGCTGTCTTAGTGGTCTTGTTACTGGTAGCTCAGTGTGAAGCATCCTAGAAGACTCTAGGCCCTTTCTGTCAATGTTCTGCATGAGGGCTTGGACTAATCCTGTTACAGGTAACTTTGATCCTTGGGGCCCCAAAGGCACAGGAAGAAGACTTATACAGCTGACCTGCATACTCTTGTCTACAAGAAGCAGCATATCTTCACTATGTGCTTTCCATTTCACCTGGATGTCTTCATACCTTTTTTTAAGGACACACAGACCCCTGGGTATTTCTGCAATTTCTATACTCCACGCAGTATATGCTGTTCTGGAAAGAAGTATTCGGTAAACATTGGCATAATGAAGCCTTCATTCTTCACTTGTCCACTGGGGAGGAAGAAGTAGCACTTGGAGGATTGCAGCAAATTTATCTCAGAGAGCTTTTTAAAAGCACTTTTTCTTATTCTGTGAAAAATCATTTCACAATGAGGGAGCTCAGAGTAGAATCTTGCCATACACTGTGGTAGTTGAGAACTTTGCTTACTCATTCTGGAGATGACAGTACTAAATTGAGGCAAATTGTTTTGGTTTTCAACTTTGGAAAGGCATTTTTTTTCACTGTTGCCATCAAAACATTACAGTGCCAAGTGAGACAGCACCTTGAAAGAAAAGCTGCTACTGACCTGCTTGACAAAGAAAGCAGGAGAGCCAAGATTGCTGGGAAAGGATTTTTGTTTTAATTTTGTGAACTCATAATGAAACACATATGAAATTAGTTTTTGGAAAATAAATGCAGGTTTGTCAGCTAAAATTCTCAGATACTTTAGTTTTATAATTCAAATGGCCCAGATTTTAGATTAGTGAAAATTCTTTCAATACTTCAGTGCTTGAAGGTACCCATATGATAAAATTGGTTGAACTAATCTTTATAAAGAAAAACAGGTGGCAGCTCTAATTTTTGTCAATTTGCATTTGCACAACTCTTGTCGACTTGAGTAGAACATTTACTTCAGCTGTCTGAAGAGAAAATCAGACCTTTGAATTTAGTCTAAATGTGTAAATTTAATAAACTATTTCCGTTAAACAGCAAACTGAGTTGAGAATATGTGAATTACAGCTGTACTTGAGGGAGAAAATTAAAAAGAAAGTCCTCAAGACAAATGGCCTTGAATAACTCTGAGTGCTTCCTTCAAAGAATCATTTTAAAGGTTTCTGGAGAGATTTGATTTGGCATTATACCTCTGTTCTGAAAGGAATGATGATAGTCTAAATAGTGTCACTTCAGTACTGTTAAACAAAGTGCCGTAGTTAAATGGTAGAGGACGAAGAAAGCTTCTTTTGTTCACTTTAACATCAAAAGCTTAAAGTAAAAGTGTTTACGCAGTTTTGAAAGACAGAAGTCTGCCACATTGCAAAATGTTGAACATGTTCTCCAACAGTTAAGTAGTTGTGAAACCTTTAATAATACAGACACTTTCACTGTGACAAGCACTAATGTGTAATACGTGAGTAACTCACCCATCTTTAGTGGTACACTTAGAGGCCTTGTGCAATGAAGCAGCAGATGGAAAGAGTTTTAAAAGCTAGTTGGTTGAATCCAACTGAGGCAGTAAGAAGCTTCAATTTAGCTATGAGCTCTGCAATTATAGCGTTTTGCTTCAGCTGTCCAATGGGTTACCTTGCATGTTTTTTTCTAGACTAGAGAAGTGCCCTGTGTTAATTTTTAGCTAGTTGATATATAGGTCTAGATCTTCTAAGAAACTTCATTGTTGACCTGATTTTATGTGCCTCAGTGAGAGTGTGTGTCCCACTGAGCCCAGGTCAGAGTACTCTCTTGTCTCCACTAGAGATGTGGGGATCCGGATGTCCCCGAAGAAATGAACCTGATTTTCAATGGCTGAGCAATCACTGAAGGGGAAGGAGCACCAGAAAAGTGTTCATGTGGAGCTGGACAGAGTGCCTGGCACCTTTTATGTGAGGACAGGCTGATGTGGGGTCCTGGCTGCTCAGGGGCATGAGATGCCTCTCTACTGTTCCAAGTGAGGTGCCTTTGTTTTGGAAAGAGATAAGTCTTACAGACATCCTCATAGACATTTCTCATTAACTAGCTGAGATGACTCAAAACTCAAGGTCCTGGCTTCTCATTGTCACAAACCTGTTTGCTGTACACAGAAAGGAGAGTACAAGATACTTCAGTCATGGCTGAGACTTCTCCAGGAAGGTGAAGGCCAGGTCCTATGTAACTGAATCTAGGAGATTTCATGTCCTATGTCAGATCTAGTCCTTGGTCTAGAATAATTTTTTAGAATAATTTTAATTGTTGCAACTTATTACTTGTAAGATATTTCCACAGGCAATGTCTCTTATAGAGGTTGTTTTTTTTTTTTTTAAATCTACAGAAGCATCTCATTGCACAGATCTTATTTAGAGAAGTCAGTCTCTGCAGAGGGTTATTTATTTTTAGTTTATATTAAGTATGCTATTTTTGTATAAAATGCAGTTTATTTCTCCCCCAAATACACTCACGAACATATGGGTTACTGGCCTCTCTAATATATGTCATGAAGTCTTCTAAATATGCAGAGAGTATGTTGCATGCTGGGAAACAGTAGAAATATGTTTTCTTAATTTATAATATCAGAGATTACTGTGTTGAGCAATGACGAAAATTATTTTTGTACTTTATTAGTAGCAAGGAATAGTTTAATATGTGATTTTAAAAGCAATTACATTTATGGATATAATGTGGAAAAACCTTTTGGATGAAAAGCATATCTTGTACTGAGAGAGAAATTGCTGACTGATGTCAGGATTATGTCTCCCTGGGGATGTGGAGTGGTTTACAAAGCTTCCCACACTCATGTGAGAAGGACCACTGCCCTAAAAAGAGATAAGTTGTTCTTTCATCCCTGAAGATTTTCTTCTTGTAAAATTAACCTAAATGCAGATAGCACTTCTCCCTAATGTTAAGTCTTAAAGCTCATCTTCAAAACATGACATCATTTCTGCAAAATTTTAAGATGAGAATAACCAAGATAGATGGGAGTCTCAATAAACTGTGACATGATACTGTGCAGAGATGCCTTCACATATCTGTTTTGCATCAGGGTGATGGGGTCTGGTGGTGCAGGATTCTTTCAGGATTTTGGTAAGAAAGGTACAGCTACAGGTGCTGTAATAAAATTGCTGTTTTAATTTGGTAGAATAGAAAGAGAAATATGGATAGCGAGCAAATCTTACGTCCCTTCAGATGCTGGGGATTCTGCTTTCATGCAGAATTGGACAGACTCTGGCTGCATTTTCCAAAGTCACACTGTGCAGATCCCATATATGGAAACTTTCGTCGTCCTTCCCCTACAGTGCTACCTTTTATTGTTTGTAGCAAACAAAACCGTATACCTTCTCCTGTCTTTCAAAACACCCACCAGTGTGGAGCACAGGCTGGCACAGCATGTTCCAGCACATTCCCTTAGAGCAGCTACTTATGATAACTAACATAGGGACTTCTCAAGCCCTAAGTACAAGGCCAAATAGAGCAGATGATACGTCTTCCACAAGGTTCATAATGTAGTATCAAAACATCTACTAGAACAGTACCTAAACAGAAAGGTAAAATAAATAGCTTTTAATGTAATTAAACATTATTTTCACATATAACATGCCATAGAAAAGAAATATTTTAGCTCAGTAACTGTGTCAGATAGGTTCTTCCAAGAGATAGTGGAAAAGCATCTTAATGTCTTGGAGCTTAAGCCTACAGCATGATGAGGGATTGGTCAGAGCTCATGGAAGGATATGATCATTCTGTATCACTCGGATTTTTTGCCATATTGGTTAACTTCATAGAATCATAGAATCGTTTGGGCTGGAAAAAAACCTTTCAGATCATCAAGTCTAACCATCAATGTAGTATTACCAAGTCACCATTAAAGCATGTACCTCAGCACCACATCTGTACGTCTTTTAAATACCTCCAGGGGTAGTGACTCCACCACTACCCCATGCAGCCTATTCCAGTGCCTCACAACACTTTCAGTGAAGAAAGTTTTTCTAAGGTCCAATCTAAACCTCCCCTGGCACAATCTGAGACTGTTTCCTCTTGTCCTATCACTCGTTACTTGGGAGAAGATACGTACCCTCACCTCGCTGCAACCTCCCTTCAGGTAGTTGTAGACAGAGATAAGGTCTCTGTACAGCTTTTTCTCTGTACAGCCTTTTCTCCAGGCTAAAGGACCCCAGTTCCCTCAGCTGCTCCTCATAAGACTTGTGCTCTAGACCCCTCACTAGCTTCGTCATCCTCTAAGCAGGTCACCTTGTCAGAGAAAAATAGGTTAGCCAAGCAGGACCTGCCTTTCATAAACCCAGGCTGACTGAACCCGATTGCCTGGTTGTCCTGCTTGATGGCACTCAAGATGACCTACTCCATAACCTTCTCCAGCACCAATGTCAGATTGATACGCCTGTAGCTCCTTGGACCCCTCTTCCAGCCCTTTTTGTAGATAGACGTCACATTTGCTAACCTCCAGTCAACTGCAAACTCCATGGTTAGCGAGGACTGCTGACAAATGACTGAAAATTGCTTGGTGAGCATTTCCGACAGCTGTCTCAGTACAGTTCTACTAATCTCCCTCTTTACTTGTCCAAGAATTGAAAACTCTACCATTTCATGATCGCTATGCACAAGATGACCTCCAACCTTCACATCACCCACAAGTCCTTCTCTGTTTGTGAGCAACAGGTCTAGCAGGGAGCCTTCCCTAGTTGGCTCCCTCACCAGCTGTGTCAGGAAGTTGTCTTCCACACACTCCAGGAGCCTTCTAGACTTCTTCTTCTCTGCTATGTTTTATTTCCAGCAGACATCTGATAAGTCGAAGTCCACCACAGGAACAAGTGGTAGCGATTGTGAGATTTCTCCCAGCTACTTACAGAATATTTCTTCTGCCTCTTGATCCTGGTAAGGCAGCCTATAACAGACTCCCACCATGATATCTGCTTGTTGGCCCTCCCGCTCATTCTTACCCATAAACACTCAACCCTATCATCACCATCATTAAGCTCAAGACAATCAAAACACCCACTAACATACAGGGCTAACCCACCACCTCTGATTCCTGGCCTATGCCTTCTGAAGAGTTTATAGCTATTGACTGCAGCACCCCAGTTGTGTAAGTCATCACACCATGTTTCTTTAATGGTGACTACATCACAGCTTTCCTGCTGTACAATGGCTTCCAGGTACTCCTGATTGTTGCCCATGCTGAGTGCATCAGTGTACCCTGTCACCAGCAGACCTGGTATTGCATAAACTGACCCATGATCAAAAAACCCAAAGTCCTGCTGGTGACACCAGTCTCAGAGCCAGGTGTTGATCTGCTAGGTCTTCCTGTTTCTTCCCTCATTATTCCCTGCAACAGGAGGGATAGATCTCTCCTTATCCCTTAACCACTCATCCCAGGTCCCTTAAGTGTCTCTTGATTGCCCTTGAATTTCTTGTTGTGATTTTGTCATAAACTAAATCACAGTCTAACTAAAATTCCTATGACATCTCTGATCGTTCATCAATCTGTGTTCAACTCCAACAAGATAACTGTGGAATTTAGCCAAAGAAATATTCCACTGAACACCAGATTAGTAATCTGAACATGTCCTTCTGGTCCTGGAGTAGGCCTGTCTGTCAGTGATTTTCATATGCTTCAAGACTGGAGCTCACCAAGCAGCACACCCACTTAAAAATCTAAAACAAACAGCAATGAGAGATGAGCTTCACTGTTTTGCCCCATGAAGATCTGGAGTTGCCACCATAAGATATTTTCACAAAGTAAAAAGGAGTTAGCGCCTTAGATGGGATCCTGGCAAGTGTGCCAAGGTAGAGCTGAGTGAGGGTCCATGTCTGACATGCACAGTACAGCCCGTGAAGTTGTGTGGGAGTGTATATTCTGTGGCACATGAAGGCACGGACCCTGAATGCTGGTGCAAACAGAATCACTTATTCACGCAGTTAGCTACTATATATACTCTTAGATGCTGTTAGTCTCATGATCTACAACTGTTTTGATATAGCCCGGTTAGACACCTCTCTAATTGGTTAGTTCTAATTTTATAGTTATCTTTCTTGCAAGAGATGGTCAGTCTTTCTGTTATTTACAACATGCAGCTGTAACAACAAACCTTGACTTCTGAACTGCTGCACATTCTTCTCACGGATAACTTGTGTCTTCCCACATTCTTTTTTCACAACTTCCTTGTTTTTACCCAAACTCGCACATGATCAAGGGGCCTTGTGAAACTGTATATTCTGTAGTTTCTCATAATATTCATTAGCTTTATTAAGTCATAAATTATTTAACTTGCAGAAGGTACTTTGTAATCAGGTCTTGAAGCACAAGCGTATTCTATTTTAATTCCATCAGAACCGTCCTATCTTCAGCAATTTCCTCTGCTATATGTGAATCAGAGCATGACACTGATTGTCTCATGGCCTCTAGTTAGGTGTTAAAATAACAAAAATATTTTTTTCATGTAACAAAGGATAAGAGACAATCCAGCAACTACAGCTTTTATTCTCCAAAGGGCCAAATGTTATTTGAAGAATTTTGGGTAATAAAATGCCTTTAATTAAACCTGCATCTCTTTGCATTGACAGGCTTCTTTTAAGATGTTGAAGACACTCCTGAATCCACCTCGGTGATGGCGGTGCTGCGTTCAGCCCCTAAGCCAGTAGGTCCCCATCCTTGCATTTACCACTGCACTTTTCACAACCAAGCATCAGCTTCTGATGGAACAGTGGTGCTTCATAGCAAAACATCCACAAAGCTGGCGGTGTCTGTCAACAGCCTCATACAAAAGGCAAGCTCAGAACCCAAATCAAATAGTAGAAATAGGTATGGAGTTCTAGCATGCCAAAAGATGCCCATGAGATATATGCATGCAAGGGGAAAGGGAGAAAGTAGGAAAGACCATTTGGAAGCCCATTAGTGTTCTAGATTTGCCAGGAGACATTTCCAATTTTCCCATGCTTAATGCTATTTTAGGATACTGTGGTGAAGGAGTAGTCTGTCAGACAGGCATTGATGAGTTGAGGAAGCTCGTTTCAAAACAAGATTGAAAAAAAATAATTAAAAAAATGAAAAATAATTGACTTTTATTTTCCTGCCTGTTTCCCTGTTTCCAGCACATCAAGTACAGCGATTCAGACTGTAAAAAGTGTCTCCTCAGGCTAGATTTCCCATGTCAACCCCATTGTGGCTCTGTCCTTGAAGGCAGTATTTCTTTAAGGGAAAATGATCATCCTTGGCCCCTAGTTATTGGTCACAGCAAAAAGCTTTCATCCAAGACCACATTTAGCTTTTTGGAGCCCATAATTCTCTTATTTAGATAGGATAATACATCTCTGGGAACACCACAGAGTTTGGAAACCTTGCTACTTGCAGAATGGCATGGAGATAAATACCCTGAATTTGATGGTGTGAGCTTTTCCTCTTCCATCCCTGGAATGCCTGCTGAAGTACTCAATCAGCATCAGCCACTTGCTGGGGATAGGAGATTTTCTGTTGTTTACAGGTGCAGCTCAAGCCCCTTCCCATAGTGCTTTGAATCTCAAAGGCCTGTTGGGAAATCCTGAATGCCTAGAGGGTTGGACTGAAAGGGAGAAAGAATTAGGTGAAAAACACGTTTTTACTGTCCTCCTTACCAAGCTGAAGTGAGGTCAATAAAGCAAGGGTTTACTGTTATTTTAGACCTGGCAGATCAATTTCTCCGTTCCTTCTGCTGGTTTTTGCCAAAATCTCCTGAGAAACCAGCACTGTGGAGGAGGCCAGCACTGTACAGACATATCAGACTTGCTGGGGAAGCAACAAAGTTAGTCTGGTGGCCTGGAGCAGTGCTTCCTGCTAGCCCATGAGCTGCTGGAGGGGCTTTCCCCTAGCTTCTAAAGGTGGGCAAAGTATGGTGCTTAGGTACAGCAGCTGCTAGGGAAGTGCTCACTCTTTCTTCACCACTTGCCACCTCTTTCTCTTTGCTTCACACAGGTGGCTCATTTTGATCTTTGCTAGAAGCCTTCTGAAGTGTTAGGTAATATCCCACCTGCTGGCAGTGTCTGTTCGTAACCAATGTGGCACTCCAGAGTGGACCAGTCTTTAGTTTGACTGAAGTTGTTAAACATTTGCTGGGAGGCTTGAAAGCAGAAATGTTCTGTTCTTTGAGGCCGATAAATGGGAACAAAACTGCAAGACAACTGTTCCCTTGTGAGGAAAAGAACAAAAGGGTCCAAAAAAATAAAGACCCTGTTTTCTTCCTAGTAACTACTGCATGAAGGGATGTTTTCTGTAATGTAGCCTTTAGCTCCAGTGTGCAGTGAAGCTTTTACTCAGCTAGCAGCTTTTTACACTTCTTTGCTATGCTTTATAAATGGCAGGGATGCACTTGCCAGCATCATGGGAGACTGATGTTAACTTCAGCCTCAAGAAAAGAAAATGGTTTGACTGGAAAATGGTCCATGGGAGAGGTGTTCTAGAACTGCACAGTACTAGTGTTTAAATAGGGTGACCATGACATCATTGTTGGGGCAATCACAACGGAGTATTAAAAAGCAAACACAAAAGTGAGGCTCTTGCTTCTTGATGTGAAATGCCAACATCTTTCTATTTAAGGCTTTGCATGGGTCTGTTACTGAGCAGCCAGCAATGCAAAAATTTATTAAAGTCCAATGTATTAGCAAAACTATAGACCTGCAGCACATACAAACTCATATTAAAAACTGGCTGGACTGTGCCCCCTCAGGCCTGAGGAAGTGAACTGTAGGGGTAGGCTGAAAATAAATGGGGGACCATTCAAACAATCTTTGCACTTTGGACAAACTATGGATCATTCATCATCTTGATGCCTCTGCAATTTCATCAGATCTTTTTGATAGACATTCAGCTATATGTCAATACTTTCTTAAATGGGCCTATTAATCTTGAGATAATGTCTAACACATTATTTCTTAATTAATTTCATCTAGTTTTCCAGAGAGCAATAACATATAATCCTGGGTTGAGAAAGAAAGCTATAATTAAATAATCTGCTGATGTCATGGACTGTCATGAACAGTGGAAAACTACAATTAAATTATAACCATTGGCTTTCAATGCAATCTGGAATTGATGGCTGTTTCCATATGTAATTAGTATGTCTATTGTTATTTAGAAACCTTGGGCCAGGTCCATGGTGGCTATGAATTGGTGTTTCTTTGTGGGCTTCAAAGGACTACGGTAGCTTAAATTGGCTGGAGATCTGTCTAGTCAAACTTTGGTGGCTTATTATGAGAACAGTGATGAAGTAAAAAGATTTTTAAAGCTGTCCCTTTAAAAGGACAGTTAAGCAGTATTGGTTACAGAAAGACACATGGCCTTGCAAAACTACTTTTGTCCAGCTCAGTATTGTGTTCCCCACATCTTGAGCACGTGTCCCTGCTTGTGTCTTTTCTCTGAGTACTTAAACCTCCCTTTTAGTGGTAACATTGAGCCATGTCTAAAGATTTTGGAAAAGGTGAAAACAAATGATGGCTGGTCTCTTCACCTCCATCCAAAACTACAATCCAAATCCTTCTGTTTGACTTCAGTATGTGATGCTTATACAAAAGGCTCTATCTACAGAGTTGCTATTAATTTCATTTCATGTCATATTCATCACCAAAAAATTAAGAAACCCACAACTTTTTGGTATAGTTTGGGAGGCAGTGAGCATTCACCACTCTTACCAGAGCTCAGTGGGAACAGACAATGCTCAGGATCTTTGAAAACTTGCCCTTTTTCTCCTTGATAGTCTGTTTGTGGAAGAGCACTAAGCAACTGATCAGATCATGTTTTAAATAAGCCAGACTCACTGCCAAAACCTATAACTTTAGAGGAACAGTACCCTGGTTTATATCCAACACATTAACAAATTTTAGAGGAAAAAGCAAAATAACCTTTTTGCAGCCTCAAGTAAATAAGATGGTTTTTTTTTTTAACTCACTGAATCATTCTATCCTTGATTTCTCTTTCACAAACTCTGGAGTCTTTTTCCTACCTATCCGTTCTGCCTGGCCATGGGCTGTAATTTCTACCCGTGGATTCTCCAGCAGAACTAGGCTGTTAGTCATACTCTACCAGTTCTACCAGTACACTGCATCTGGCTATTTCTCAAACAGGTGTACAAGATGTGGAAAAAAGAGGTAGCAGCCAAAGATGGCAGAAAGGCTGAGAAGACTCGTGAGCTCTCCTGTCCTCCTTCAGCACATGAAGTCCCTGCAGCAGAGCATCCTATTGTACTGCATTATAGAAAGTGGATCATTTTCCCTGGCGTAATGTTCAGTCATTTGAAAATAGCCTTTAGGAAAAGCTGAACAGTCATGTAGTGAAGAATTTAATTTTATTAATGGGATGGCTTAAACTCAATTTATTTTTGTTTTGGAATATTTAGTCTTTCCTTTCTTTTTGAAATGACTTTGTAATTTCTAAATGTGTTCACTCTTACGTTCAGAAGAGAGGAAAAAGAAGACAAAGTGAAGTGAAACATTTTACCATACATGCCTGTCCCACAGTCTTTTCCTCAAATATTTGTTTCATGGAAATTTTCATGTAGTATTTTGTTCTACTTCAGAATGAAAACAAACTTCAAACTAGTGAAATTTCCAGTAAAATGAAAAAATTTATTGCCACCTTGCACTAATATTTACCTGTCTCAAAGGATTAATAAAGCCTTTGAAATTCCCAGGGGCACTAAAGTGTAGAAAACAGGTTGTGGTTTAAAGCACGCTCCTGTCCTTTGCTACTCCTCTTGCAACAGTGAATCCAGCCTTCCAAATAAGGTTGGAGGAAGCAATCAGCATCATGCAGTGTTATTGGCATTTAGTTGATGATGTGAAGGAATGGTGCATCCTGTCTCCATACAGATTTCTGAGTTTTGTGGAGTACTGGCAGATAGAAGGGACATTTCTCAGGCAACAGGTTGTCCTGGTTTGAGCTAGAACAGAACTAATTCTGTTCAGTGATTTTATTTCAGTCAAGTCTCTTCTAACCAACTGCACTTTCTGAAGTTAACGGCATGTTTTTGCAGACAGTGTCTGCTTCTAGAAATGATAATGCTTGATGTTTGTTGTTACTACTAAGGATTGATGTGCAGACCAAGGTCGCTGCTAAATCTTGCATACCACTTTGAGGGTGCAGAAAGTAAAAGGTCACACCTGTAGGGAGGAGTGGCCAGGACAGGTGACCCTAAACTGACCAATGAGATATTCCATCCCATATACATCATATTCAGTATAAAGCCGAGGGATCACAAGGGTCAAGCCTTTTCTTCAATGGCCATTGTCCAAGGACATCTGTCTGTGTTCCTGAACACAGTTCTAGAATCCAGCTCCCAAGTCCAGTTCTCACCTGCCACTGAGTCTAGTCTGGAACTTCCCCAGTGCCTGCCCATAGCATCAGTGGTGACGGTGACATAGTTGCCATCAGGAGGTTGCGTTCAATACTGGTTTTTTATATATTTGTGTATATTTCATTTCATTCTTGTTATTTTCATTAAATCTGTTTTTGTTCCAATCCATAAGTTTCTCTCTCCCTTATCCCTTTCTATTCCCATTTAGGAAGGTTAACAGAGAATGTCTGTCATTCGTCTAGTGGCCGGCCCAACCCTAAACGTTGACACGTGATAGACACAACTGATGTTTCTAGGAAATATCTTTTCTCATGATGACACAAATATAAGTGTTATTAAATGTCCCCCCAGGTAGTTTTTGTGAAAGAAGTTTGTTCATACAAACAACACATATATCAGAAAAGTCATAAACAAAGGGCACTGTGTCACTAAACAGTGTTTTCGTATTAGCATTATGAAGAGATTGTAACAGCAAAACCATCAGTCAGTGACGGAACTATCAGTAGAAATAACATCATTTGAAGTCCTTTGGCATTTTTTGGTACACAGATAATAAGGAACTTCAAAATGAACTTTAAACATTCATTTCCAGTTCAATAAACTCTCCTACACCTGTATAATACCTTAAACAGCAGACTTTCATTTTCCAGACTTGGAACAGCAGCTACCCCTTGTTAAGGCAAAACTGAGCTCAGCAAAGACAGGGAGCTGATAAGCACAGTGTACTGCAAACATTGACACTTCTCACTGACTTTCAGCTTCACCAACTTTTCTTTGGCTTCAGTGTGATTGATTAAAACAACTTCACAGAATAAAATTAGCTTCATTCATACATTGCTTTGTGCCGTGTTCAGAATTCTTTAAATGACATTCTTCTGGTTAAAGGCATGACCTGGGTAAGAGAGGATTCTTTCTTCAGTCCTGAAAAGCTTGGTTTACCTTTATGCTTTCACATTTTAAAATCAGTTGCAATTTGAAGTAGTGATTTTTACTTGAGGGAAAGTGTTCTTTTCATTTCTTACTAAAGTCAGATCAAAGCTAAAATCTGTCATTGGTTACCAAAGGATAAAACAAACAGATAAAAGCAAGAAAGCAGCTTCTCATCAAACTGATTTATAGCTATTTCTGCCAAGGACTTGTATGTTCTTCATAGCTCAAGAGGGATGGTCAGAAAAAAGGCAACATAACACTGGCTCAACCGCAAATCCTCACTTAGCACTTATTCGGCTTATTCTATGACTCAGGGAGATAAGAAAAATAGGATAATTGTAAGAGACCATAATGCTGTCAGCAAACTGGAACATTTTGCATTATACCACAACAAAATCACAACTTTGCACTGGAGTGGCTATGATAGTGCCTGTAATGTGTGAAGTTAAACTTTCATCTATTAGGTTAGATAGTCAGATTGGCCACACTTTGCAATGTGGTAGTCTAGAGTATGTGTATAATAATTGCAGGTCACTTCTCATATGCCCCTAAGAAAGACTGACAGGTTTTGCACCAGGGACAGCTGAAATCCGTATTGTCAAGCACTTAGGCTTGAGCAGGACTGAGACACCATCTCATGATTTCAGGTAGTGCTGTAGGTCCAGAGAGGGTTTGAGTCTTTGTGGCATAGGCTCCACAGATTTCTCATGGTGGGAAGGCAATGTGCTTCCAAGGACCTTTGCCTCTGGGATCCTGCTGGATGTGGCTCCATATCAAGCCCATCTCTGAACTAAGCTGGCACCTTGTGGCAAAGTCAACAGTTTCAATGGTTAATAGTCTTTCCTCTCTTTAATTTGTCTGCCAGGTTTAGGGGGGTGATAAAACAGAAAGATGTGCAGAGAGCAGCAAGGCTAAAACTGGCACCATTTGCAGTGCAGAGCCAGTAGAGATGGCATGACTGGGATTGGTGAGCCGAGAACTCATTTTGCTAAAGCAAGTCTCTTAGCACAGCAGGTCCAGGGAAATGATTCTTCCTCTCTCTTCTCCCATTAAATACCACACCTGGAGCGCTGAGTCCAGTTTAGGGCTTCCCAGCACGAGAAAGACATTGTCACACTGGAGTAAGTCCAGTGGATGGCACCAGAATAGGCAGGGGCTGCATCACATGAAGGGTAAAGAGAGGCAGGCAAGCTTCTAGCCATTGTAAGAGTTGGTAATGACAGAAGTTTGCTGCCCTCTTCAGCTGCCTACTTGAAGGAGACACAAAGGAGGGAGCCCAACTCTTCCCAGAGTTGCACGTGACATGACAAGGAGTGACTTACGCAAACAGAGACGTGTGAAATTTGTGAAGTAGTAGCAAATGCATCTCTAACCACAGAGCCCAAGTCTAGGTATAAAAAGGAAATAAGGAATGAGCATGTACTCCATTTAATGTCCTACTTGGAAAACAGACTGCAATAATGAGAATATGGGATATAGCACTCAGCTGTAGTATAAATGTCAATTATCTGGCTTTTCTTCCTCTCATGACAATGCTTTGGAAACCATGCCAAAGTATTAGCAACTGAAATAGTACTAACATTGCCAAAACAGTGCTTATTGAAAATCAGTCACAGGCATCCCAGCTGTACTGCATCAGTCAAATGTATAACTTGTTGATAAAGTAAAACACACTCTGGGCAATGGGAACCAACTTGTCAAGCAAGATAGTCTCTCTGCCTATGGAGACATGGGTGTGAGGATGGGTATCTCTCCTTTATTTCCACAGCAACTGTAGGGTCTAGGATTCCACTCATCTTGAGGGAGTGGGTAGGTCTGCCCTTGGGAGACTGTTGGAAATGGGGAGACTTTGATTTCTTTCCGTGAATGCTACGTGGAATGTAGCAGCATGGATCACTTGGCAGAAGCAGGCTGGTTACCAGCCCCATACAGAAGTACTCTGACAACTTCTACTGTGCAAGTAGAAGAAGAATCATCTTCCCATCACAGAACTGTTCTGTTTGGCAAGCCTGATTGCTGGGAAAGATACCAACAGCGTTAGCTATTTTTCCTAGGCTTTTCATACTCAATTATCAAAATGTCTTGAGCTGCACTGAATAATTAATTCAGACTTTGTTTATGTCAGGAGGGAGGACAGTTGTTGCCTTGGAATGACTGTGGATAACTTCCAAAAGACAGAGTCTGAGAGAGAAGGACATTTCTGAGCCTGGTCAGTGGCATGGAGCAGCCAGAGATGGCTGATGTGTCCGCCCACACTCTTGTTTGCATCTGTTTGAAGCAGGACTACCATGCTGAAGAAAAAAGTCCTGGCAATGACAAAGCCTTCCTCTCATCCTAACAAATTATAACCTCAAGTGACCCTTCAGAGTTAAGGTAGAGAGGAGTTTTATAAAGCCTAGAAGTTCTCCTTTGGTGTCCCTACTTTCAAAACCATTTCAGTTTTTGAAGGAATCTTGCTATCAACTCTAGTACATACTTGACTTTGTGGAGACAGAAGTGGATCAGATGTGCCTTCCCCTGTGCTGATGAACACCCAGTATTGTTACCCTGGTTACAGCAAAGCAGACCTTGCAGGAGGTGGAAAAATCAAGTTGAGTTTTATCAAGCCAGAGGCAAGGCAGTGTGGGTTTCCTCAGAAATCAGCCATTGTTGTTGGAAAACTTCTCTTGGCAAGTCATTGCTCTCTCCCACCTCCCAGAAAATACCTCCTTCAACCTGCACTTTGCCCACCCCTTCCTCTTACCTCTGTTGGACTTCCAGCCACCACTTGCTGCTGCAATACTCCTTGGACCATCTGCTCCATTCACTATTGCATGTTAACTGCTTTGAATGTCTCTTGTTGGCTTCACAGCCCTTCAGTGACAACAACAGTGACTTGTCAGACAAGTGTCCTGTGATCCATGCCTGTGGCAGGATAATCCCCTGGGAAATGGATCTTCTCCAGGAACCAGCTGGGGAAAAATTGTCTGTCCTATTTTGGGAGGGTAAGCAGGTCTCTGTTGGCAGTGGGAAGTCATGTACCAGTAAGGGTGGGAAAATGCGTTATCTTGGGAGGGGGCAGAAGGAGCTCAGTATCCCTCTCAGCAGCTCTGCAATGCCTGGGCTGACCTAGACAGACTGGTCCAGATCATCCCTGACATCTCCTTTTCTGCTGTGTAGCAGCAAATGGGAGCAGAAAGACCTCTGGCAGACACCTCTGGAAACACTGGTGGGAAGCAAACTGGGAGGGTCCTCTGTGGTTCTTGCAGTAGAAGCCCCTTCAGAGACAGCTGAAAATGTGTATCAGACCAGAGTTAACCACAGTAATTTGGGGCAGCTGTGAAAGAGCCTCTATGTACTCCTTTGCCCCTCTGAACACTTTCTCTGTACCTGTTTTCTCATGTACAAAACCAGCATGTGGATTCAAGTGGCCATCACTACAAATACTTTTTTGGGAGCTGCTCAAACTGAGGCAGCCATTGCTGCATGGATAGGAGCAAAGAAATGCATTTGCAGCATCACAACGAGTTGCCAGTTGCTGATTCCTCACAGCTGTCCCTTTCAGTTTGCTTTCCACCATCCTTTAGAGGCAATCTTTGCAAAGACAATCTTTACACCTCTGCCAGTCATCCTCCAGCTCTGCAGGGCAGGCTAACTGACAATAACCAAAGCAAAATATTAAGTATCATGTGATCCTGGGGAGAATATAATGAAGTTCAGAATCAGCCAGTTTGAAGGATGACACCTAAGGCCCTCATACAAGGCAGGAAAGTTTTTGCTGAGCAGTAGCACTGCTGAGGAACACCTCAGGAAATCATAAACATCCACCTGGTGCAACAGCAGTGGACAAGGCGCATACCCTGAGTGAGCATCATTATCACACATTGCACCGAGAGGGAGTTATTTCCTCCTATTCACTGATGATGAGATTGCACATAATTGTCTTCTGGCTGAGGCCCTGAGCAGAGGATTCAGGAACAGGATACTCCAATGCTGAGAGGCTTGACAAATCAACCGTCTAAGGATCTTTGCACACAGCTTAACATTTATGAGGCCAGTTATTAATTCCAGCAACACTTTCCTTGATTTAACTAGAGTGTTCTGCTTAGAAGTTCTTAGCATGCAGGAGAAAGAGCCTGCTGGAGCTAAGGAACACCTCAGTGCTTCATGAGAACTTTACAACAGAGAGAGAAAGAGCTTCTGGGACTTTTTTTTCAGTCAGAAAACAATCCTCCATCAAACAATGTTTGTCAGCAACTGCTGGTCTGAAATCTGACTTCAAAGCCATGGGCTTCCTACCTGTCTGCCTGTAGTACCATTAGTTTTGCAGCTAATAGCTGATATCAGCTATTAGATTAGCTAAAAGATTAGCCAAGCTGTCATGCTGAGTGCATATCCTTCCCATTGGACAAGCATTTTCTAGATCACTTTGCCTTTGGGAAACAGCCCAGGTTTGAGGTTTTAACTTTTGAAAGTGAGTTTCACTGAAAAGTTTGAAGGAGAGTCCCTTTGGTGTTTAGGAGTTGGGTAAATATTCCTTGATACTTGCAAAATATTTCCTGCAAGTGTCTCCTGCAGGACAGTGAAAGGAGGAGGCTTCTCACTGAGAGCTAAATACTTTTCCATTGGTGGGGAGTGAGTGGAAGTATATGTACAGGAGGGGGCTAATGCTGTGTACTGTGTTTCTGCACACAGCAGATGTCTGACATTGCACTGGTGGCTACTGAGCACACATGTGCTGAAGTTTGTGAGCCTTCACCACCTGTGTCCTTCTGCATTAGAAGGAGCTTACCAGGGTAAGGGGCCAAAATACAGCCTTTGAGCAAATGTTGAAGTTCAGGACAGGTGAGCATGAGAATAAAAATAGCCCTCAAAAGACTTTTTTTTTTTTTTTAATTGAAATCTAAGGAAACTAAACTGTATGGAAGTACTAGTGAAGTCTATACGTAGAGCACAACAACATCCTGCACTAAACTGAAGCTTTTTGTATTCAAGGACACTCAGATTTTTCTCAATAAATTTGAAAGTCATAACTTGGACTAGACTCCACGTGCTGTTATTCACATTGCCTACTGATGCACAGAGTGAATAGCTGAGTTACACTACTGAGAGTGGGATGCTAATACTCTACCTAAGAATAGCCTCAGGTCACATTTTTAATGTTATGCTATAGTCAAACAGTTCCAATACTCTGGGCCATAGGTCACGTGGCACACAGAGACATATTAAGTTGAACACTGTCTATCTCTTCTCCATCCTGCTTCCAGGGACAGACTTGATCATAAGGGATTCTTTTGGCTAATTAGAAGTATTAATTGTTGAGACCAGCCCACTGTAGGAGGCACAAGGTTACTGATATCATCTTTGTGATGATTCCTAATTTTCCCAATACATCCAGTGTGCACGTAAACTGCATGCTAATAGCCAGGGAGATAGAGTTTTCACATATGATGGCTCTCATTTGGATTTGTCCCTTCCCGTGGTAGGTTGGATCTGGGAGGCGCAAAACATTCTTTAACCATGACAGAGGCTTGTTCCAAACTCATCTTTGAAAGTTTTGCCAAAAAAGCAAATCTACACATCTTCAGCTCAGGACCAGTTGCTGGGTGAAAGCCTTAGAAGAAAGGTAGGCTTTACATGTGAGCTCCTAGTACAGATACATTTTCACTACAATTGGCTGTAAGAGTTTAGAAGCAGTAAATGGCGAGTGCTTTTATGGAGATTTTTCACAGCTGTGTTTGGGGAGGAAAGAGTAACAGAAAGAGGGGAGGAGTATCTGCCATATGAAGCCACAGACATATAAAAAAGAAAATAGGTCACTATTACTAGAATGTTTTTTCTGGTCATATGAGAAAGATCAGCACACATCACTTGCAAATGACAGACTACATGATTCCACCCCCTGTGTTTTCTTTGGTTATATTTTTAAAAGTTTCCAGTTTATTTTCAAATTGTTAAAAGTAAAATTTCTAATGCATCAAACACCACATGTTGACCAAGGTAGAGATAGGAATTTTGTTTTTTAAACTCTTTTTTTTTTGGCAGGTCAGCTGTGCTGATTTTCCCAATCTAATTGGCACAGTCTCTTGCTGAGGCACCTTGCAGTTGCCAGTGAACCTCTAGACAATTGGGAAGTGTTCACCATAAGCTTTTTCTCTTCTCTGGCTTATAAAGATTAATGTACACAGACCAGCTTGAAGTGGGTAGACAAGAAAACACAAAATGTTAAAATATCTTTCTTCTTCTTTTTTTAAATTTTTTTTTACGTTCACAAATATTCGGTGATTGTTATAACCAGGTATCTCAAATGCACCCACAGAAAATCTGTGTTCGGTGCAATAACAGTTGGCAAAGGAGGTGGGCACTACCAAAGCAGAGTGTAATCCCTGCAGTGCCATATTTTGGCAAAGAAAAACTTCTTACTTTAGACTTACAGATGATGGTTTTGCCAAGTAGAAACTGTTCATTTGTTTATTATGGTTCTGTGGGTCAGAACAAGGGATATCCTCTCAGTGTTTTAAACTATCTGCAAAATGTCACAGCAATGCTCTTCTTTGCACATATTAATGGTATACTAAAACTGGATTGCCACAAAAAGGAAATGGCAGGCTTAGTTTTATAGAGTAATTATTCTCAATTAGATAAAACATTCTGCCTAAACGTAGCGTGCAGATTCGTGAAGGGGAAAAGGTACAAGGGATCTTTCCTTTTCCACTTTAACACTAGTCAACCCTAATGGGGAATGAAATTCTGCAGAACCCTGTAATTTCCCTAAAAGCTCCCAGACTGAAAATGCATCTCATACTGATGTCTTCGTGTTTTCTTCATGTACTTGGCACAGTAGGCAGACACAGAAATGGCAGGGGAGATTTGCCCCTAGCTCATTGCTTAATCATTTGAACAGATACACCAGCTACTGTATTTTATTCAAAGCTTGAGGTCATTTATACTATCATGGGTATGACAATATAATCTGTTGGAATTTTTTGCAGACACAAAATGCTTCATCAGGCTATGGCTGTTGCTGCTGTAGAGCTAAGACTTTTTCACAGTTGAAAACTATTACCAGCTCTGTCACCAGGAACCTTTAGGCAGGGAAAGTCACAGGCCGAGCTAGCTCAACCTTCTTTTCGTCTGACTTTGTAAACAGTTTTTAATTATTATAATTAAAAACCTGTCAAAAATTTGTTTCATAAAGACAACATCTACAGCATTTACACATCCAGTGAAGGGTATTTGAAGTGAAAGAGAAAAAAATATTCTCATGTTTTAATAATAGCAACAGAAGTTCAAATCACTTCAGCTGGGGAGTCGTCCTGTAAAAATGCCATGAGAGGGACTTGATTTTAACCTCATTGAACCTTCTCAGCTTCTACTCTCCTAATTTTCCTGAAGGTCCTGGTATTTGCAGGCAGCATTGTCCCTGCCTACTCCAGCAGCAAACGCAGGCTAGCACTCTCTTTCAAATGCCTGTGTAAAAGTTACTCCCTCCAGGAAGGAGCCTTTGAAAAAAATGAATATTTTTAATATTGCAAAACAATTTGTGAACTAACTCCCTTCCTCTTGCTGTGTGATTATAGTTAGCAATTTTATTATTAACTGATGGCTCTCTGGAGGCTCTTGTGCTGTATTTTGCCTCATGCTGGGAGTAGGTATAAAAACACTCACTTAAGTAACCTGTGCTGTTGCTCTATCAGGAATCTGTACAGCCATCAAACATGTCCTAAGGCCCCAAATTATTCTTTTTTATGTTCCATTCAATGTTTTTTGCTCAAAGATCTAAGGAGAAGCTCTGCTCCCTGAACCAAGCCAGATAACATGAGCTCAAAGACCAAGTATTTCAGAGGATTCAAGGAGACACCCTTTGCTCCTCCCCTGCTTTCACAGGACTGTTTCTCACACCCCAGTTTTGGGTGCAGATGGTGCCATTGGGTGGATGCTGCAGTAGTCTGCCTTTGGGCACAGCACAGAACCAGGCAGCGGTCTTGCTTCTCCTGCAATTATATGGCAGGCACAGCACTCAGGAGAAGAGAGCTGCTGCATGAGAAAAAGGGTCTGCTGAGGGATCCAACAGACAGGATTTCTCACCTTTCCGTGCTAAGTGGCCAGAGCTGGGATTTAATTTTGTAGAGTGGACGTATGGGAGTCAGGGCAGTGTCTACCTTATTGCTGTCTGCTCTCTGGCAGCCAGACTGCTACAGCTTTAATCGAAGAAAAGCTGCAGCTGAATGTTTAAGGTCCTTATTTTCTTTTTCAAGTTGGTCCCCACAGCTTTTGAAATGGAATATGGGGATTTATGCAAGTGTTTCTTGTGTTTTAATGAGAGAAGCTCAGGCAAGAAGGCATCCACTTTTCCTGGACCTGTGTATATTTAGAACTGCAGACCAAGTGGTGGCAGTTATAATGCGCCTGTCATCAGATAACATCCCTACTTGGTCGTCGAGAAAGAATAGGGACAATACTAAATGTTGTATTGGATAAACACAGGGAAAGTGTGCAGATAGCTGCAGACATGATTTTGAGAAACTAAGAGGTAAAAAGCTGAATGAAGTGTTTCTTCTCCCCCTGATGAAATAAAGGATGTGTAGTGGGAGAATTGGAAAGTCGTGCTGTTTGCTGTTGCCACCACAGGGCATTTTTCAGAAGTAGACACTCACTCAGGGAAAAGCAGCACTGGAATCCAGCCACGTCATAAGCCACCAGGCTCGGACCATTCCCAGGCAGGGGACAGAGAACTCCTTGTGCCACCAATTATAAGTCTCTGGTGTGATACAGATTCTGCTGCTCATTCTGGAAGAGCTATGCAGTGATATGGTAAATCAAAGCAAAAATGCTTTTCAAGGTGGCCTCAATTTTAAGTTATCTAATATCTTCCAGACCTCCTTGCTTTATATGAACATAGTGAGGCCTTAAAACTCAACTGAGCAGTGCAATCAAGGCCTGGAAATGGTGTTATCCTCATGTCAGCCAGGTCTTCTAAAATACTCTGTCAAGTCTTATATTGTTCCTTGGGAAGAAAAAGTCATCTTGCTGTAGGTCTTTCTTCTTTCTTTTTATTTAGTCACCACTAAATTTTTATTTCTTCTTTTTCAGTCCATTTAATTTGGGGATTTTTAACCTGAAATGATGTGCCTTCTGAATTAGGAAGTGTCAAATTCCTGCCACATGAAAAATTTTTAAATTCCTTTTAAGAAATCATAAAATCAATTAAAAGAACTTGGCAGAAGTTTATGCATTAATGCACATGAAATGTGCATTAACACACATTTGCACTTACATTGGAAGTATAACCATCTTCATTGAACCTATAGGTGAAATGAGTAGCATGTAATTTTCCCTTTTATTTTCGGGTATTTCGACAAGATGCAGTACAAGTTGGTTATCACACAGAGATCTTCTGGTATCTTTGGTACCAACAAATAAATACAAATTACTTTTATACAGACATATAAATGCAGCAAGCACTATTTAAACTACCTGACATAGTGAAGGTGGGGAAGGAAATTAAATTTAAGGAAAAAAAACACAATTATGAGTTAGTCTTCACATATTCTAAAACTCTTTTGGAAAAAATATTTTTAAGACAATGTTTTATAGTTAAGAAGAAAAAAAAGAAATCAAATAAAAAAGCTCCCAAATGATGAGATATCAATGGCTTGCCACTCTGGTAACACAAGTCAAAGGAACCTAATAAATCTACCATGTAATAATTTATTGCAAGTGTGGTTTATGTTAGGTTGAATGTGAATGAAGGGTAGAACACAGGGTAGAATATAGTTGCTCTCAAACAATGGATTTAAGAAATTTCATTATATTTAAATTGTTGGGTTTGTAGCTTAGAAAATTAAAGTGAGAGGAGTTTAATAACCCTGGTGTCAGCTCCTAGTGATACACTGAATTGTGTAGGTCTGGAGGCCCGTAGAGTTGTCCAGGTGCTTATTCAAATCTCCTTTTAAAAGTCAAATTTCACAAGTCTGCAAGACTAATTTGGAAATTTTGCAATTCCTTGCAAGATTCTGCATGGTTTCTGTTCCTAGTTAGCATGGAACAAGAACTATAATTAGAGACTCTCTACTGGTATTAGTATTTTGCCCCCTGGCCCTAACAAGCACAGGTCATGCACCCTCCTATACATCTTCAGTATTTTCAGACTTAGTACTTGCTGAAAACCTATTACAGAGTTTGTGACTATAGTTGGAATCTGGTTTTACTTTTAAAGAAATTGGGAAAACTTCTCAACTCTGCTGACCTTGGTAGGGATAGCAATGCCACTGCAGGGAGCCATCCTCCTCTGCCACACAGATCTCAGAGACATTTTGTACTACTGAGTACAACTACAGAGACAAGCAAAGCCTATTGCCTTCCTGGCATTAATTGCTACTAAGAAAGATGGGATCCATCTCATACAACTACACTTTTCTAAAGTTTAACAGCCTAGTCTGATAGAGCCATCTGGGCTTTCTCTAACCAACAGAGGAAGACCAGTGCCTCTGTGGGGAGATCAGATCAATCCTGCTGTTGTCAGTATGGAATCAGTACCTGTTTTCATAGAATCATAGAATGTATTGGGTTGGAAGGGACCTCTGAAGGCCATCTAGTTCAACCCCCATACAATAAGCAGGGATATCTCTAACTAGGTCAGGTTACTCGGAGCCCTATCAAGCCTGACCTTGAATGACCCCAGGGATGGGGCTTCCACCACCTCTCTGGGCAACCTGTTCCAGTGATCAATCACCCTCACATTAAAGAACTTCTTCCTAATGTCTAACCTAAATCTACCCTTCTCTAGCTTAAAACCATTACCCCTTGTCCTGTCACTATAGACTCTCAAGAACAGATCTTCCGCTCCCTTCTTATAGGCCCCTTTCAGGTATTGGAAGGTTGCTATAAGGTCCCCCCAGAGCCTTCTCTTCTCCAGGCTGAACAGCCTCAACTCTCTCAGCCTGTCTTCATAGGAGAGGTGTTCCAGCCCTCTAATCATTTTTGTGGCTCTCCTCTGGACACTCCCTAACAGGTCCAAGTCCTTCTTGTGCTGGGGGCTCCAGAACTGGACACAATACTCCAGGTGAGGTCTCACCAGGGCAGAGTAGAGGGGCAGAAT